>CAUYRT010089515.1:0-44954 GCA_963574885.1 Lepilemur ruficaudatus
GACTGACACTCTGCCCTCTTTCAAGGCACATGCCACTTCTTAACTGTCAGCTTCCCACACAGGCTATGAGATATTCTATTTACATTTAAAAATAGGTTTTCTTCTTTAGCACAGTGGAATCGCCCAGACCAGTCACGGCAACGCCTGCCTAGCACAGGTGCAGGACAGCTTTATTGATCTCTGGATTTGTCCAGTCATTCCGAATGTCATCCAGGTGGTTGTCAAAATCCACGAGAGGTGAAGCGACTCGCGTAGGGTTATGTGCAAAGCTGAACTTGGCTCCACCATGGGCTAGAGAGGGGTCACCCTTGGGCCAGTCTTCCCTCGTAGCAGCCCTGCCCTCAGCAGGGTCCTTCCAACCCTCATGGGGCAGGGGAGTTAGGAATTCCTGCTACTGTTCAGAGCCTGCCTATTCCTGCAAGATGCCACAGCCAGATAGCTGGATACCTATTAGGCTGATAAATATATTAATAGAAAGCCTGTATGCTAGGTAATAAAGTAAAAATAATAAGACAAAGCAACATTTTTGAGTTATCACCAGGGGCCAGGCCTGTGACAGGCACTTTGGGTGCCTTACTACCTCACTAGGCCTCTCACAGCTGTAACTGGAAGGCTGTCTCGGTTGGGAATGTTTTTGGCTATAAGTAACAGAAAATCTGAGTCATGGTGTCACGGTTATCTCATCAGATGAGAAATCTAGAGGTGGGCGGTTCCAGGGAAGGTTAATCTGCAGCTCTGGGCTGGGGCTCTACACTTTTCCCGGCCTTCCCCCCCAGCAGCACTAAGCCCCCCCCGCCCCATCACATCCGCACACAGTGGCCCCCAAAGTAGAAGAGGAGACAGATAGGGAACTTTCCAGAAGCCTCCCACAGATGTCCAGAAGATGCCCACCTCTGGACTTGTCATCAGCAAAGAGGGATGTCCCTGACTGGCTCAGAGCAGTGACAGTTTATTCTCTGGAAAGAGGGTGGGGCCACCTTCCTCAACACCTGCTGACTCCTGAACAAATCCCGAACAAACCCAGAGGCACCCACATAATTCTTCTCTCTTTGGTGTGTAGGTAACTGCAGCTCCCAGCCTGGGAAGAGCTGCCCCTGGGGTGGGGTGGGAAGAGGGTGTTTGGGAGAGAGTCCCACGGAGGCAACACTGGTCTGCATTGAAGCCATTGAGTGGGAGTAGAAGAGCTAACATTTATTGAGCACCTACTGTGTGCCTGGCCCTGTGCTGAGTGATTTCATTCTCTTGTCATTTAACTGATCTCACGACAGCCCTGTGAGGAAGGAACTGTTCTTCCCATTTTCCCGATGAGAAAACAGGCCGAGCTCTGATTACAGATATGGTGAGACCCTGAGCTGGAAAGAACGAGTAACAGCTGACTTTCACTAGGGCTCACTGTGTGGCAGGCACTCAGATGGTGTCACCTGCCTTAGGTCATGGGCTTCTCACCTTGACCCCCTAGGTTCTCTCTTCTCCAGCTTGGAGTGGACTGCCTGGGGTCACAGCTGCCTATGGGCTGAGCAGGGCTGTGAACCCCACTGCCGGAAGACAGCCCCGTGGAGCTCCCCAAATTTGGAGAAAACCCTCCAGGCCCGTTCTGCAGCCTTTTTGGGATTGTTGGCTTCGCTGGCGGATAAGCTGGATAAATAAACAAGAGGTTCAGGAAACTTTTCGCCTCTTGCCGTTCTGAATCTGCTGAGGATACACGAGGGGCATCTGGCTGCCTTGACAGCTGACATTAAGCAGGCAAATAAATGAATGTCTAATATGATAGCAGGACATGTGAAGTGCTGCCAAAAACAAACAACAACAAAAACCCACACCGAGCCCAAACGAAACAAATGCTTAAGGCAACAGAGTGATGGGGTGGCGGCTTCAGACCAGATGGTCAGGCAGGGATTCTGAGCATAGTTGAGCAGATAGAGGGGGATGAGGGGTGTGACAGAAAGAGCAAGCTGTGCAAGTCTTCCAGAGAAGAACCTTCCAGGCTGAGGGAATAGCAAGTGCAAAGGCCCTGGGGTGGACGTGACGTTGGCATATTTGGGGAAAGATGGGGAGATCAGTGTGGCTGGAGCACAGTGGACCAGGGATGCAGGGTGCTGAGGCCAGGGAGGTAAGGGTGGGATGGGCCAGACCACACTGCTTCCTAGGGGACCTTGGAAGGACTCTGTGCTCTGAGTGAGGTGGAGCCAGGGAAGGCTCTGAGCAGGATTCAGTGACAGGATCTGACTTAGGTTCTTAGGAGCCTTCACTACTGTGGGGAGAGTGGTAGGGAGATGAGGACAGGAGCCAGCAGACCACGGAAGAGGCAGCTTCTCCACACTATTGGGAAGATGGAGCGAAACCTGCCTCAGCTCACCCAGTGGTGAGCAGGCAGATACAGGACTAGAACCAGACTTCCTGGGTCCCAGCTCTGGGTTCAGATAATTGTTTCACAAAACCTACACGTGCCAAGCACTCAACAGTTTGCAATTCCCTTTTACTGACAAGCTCTCATCAACTCCTTGCGGCAACCCCTGTGGTAAGTACCACTCTGACCCCTCTGTTTCCAGGAACTGGGGTAAGGAACTGTGCTCAGAGAGGTTAAGTTACCTGCCCCAGGCTTCCCAGGGTATCAACAGGGAAGGCGGAGGGTCCGGGTGGGAGGCACGCAAGCCTGGAGTGAGGCCCAGGCCTTGTAGCTGGGAGCCCGGTTTTCACCAGCACCCTGGGGTGGTCCTTTGCAGAGCACCGGCCACAGGGGCTGGCACCCTAAGCACCAGGAAGTGGCCCTAATATGCTCCAGCTACAGGGTGGGTGCTTCACAGTCTGCCCCTATAGCAGGTGACGGACGTGGGTACTCACAGCGGAGTCCCAGTAGCTCCTCTAACTCCTGAGCGGTAGTTATTGAAGATGCCATCCAGTGCGATGTCATGCAGCCCAACCCACCCAGCCCAGACGGACCAGATAGGAAACGAAAGGTCCGTCACACGTCGGGGCGCGGGGACGGGCTGGGTGCTGGGGTGCCGTCAGCTTAGGAGGAACGTGGAACGCGGTGGGAAAGGCCCTCCTGGCCCCCTTACACTTCCCCACGCCCTCCCCCACGAGCCCTCCTCCCGCACTGCCCCTCTCGGCCCAGGGCTCCTTCCGGGTCCCCCCTCCGCCTCCCCACATTCCTTCTCCTCCCCTTGCTCAGGCTTCTCCTCCCGTCTCCCCCAGCCCTCTCCTCTCTCCCTGGCACATCCCCTCCGTCCCTCTCCCCTCCACGCCCCTCCCAGCCCATCACAGCCCACTCCGTCTCCCCCTCCATCCTTCTGCCCTCCATCCAGCGTTTCCCACCCTGACCCAGGAGGTGGGAGCCCGTCCCGCCCCAGCGGCGGGGAGGGGTCTCCCCCAACACCGCGGACCCGGGAGGCCCCGCCCCCGCCCCTCGGAGGCCGGGGCGGCGGTGGGAGGGGCGCCGGCGCGGGGGCGCAGGGCTTTACCTGCGGTGGCTCGCGGTCGCCGGCCCGCCGCCCCGCCATGTCCTGGGCCGCGCTGCTCGGCCTCCTGGCCGCGCTGCTGCTGCTGCTGCTGACCCGTCGGCGCGCGCGGTGAGTGCCCTGCCCGGCCCGGCGAACACTGGGGCGTCTCGCTCCTGCCCGCGCGGGCGGAACCCTCGGTGGGGGGGGGCTCCCAGTGCCCCGCAGCGGGGGACCGGCCAGGCCGAGCTGTCGCTGCCACGAAGGCGCGAGGTGGGAAGTTGCCGGGACAGGGGTAGGTCCCTGGGGGCTGGACACTCGCCGCGAGACGTGCGGGTCTGGCCCTTAGCGCGATGACTGGGGCGTGGGGAGGGGTTGGGTGAAGACGGGGGTCTGAGAGCGGGAGTGAGGGCGCGGATAGCCTCGGTGTGACCCGGCTGGAAGAGCCTCTCCTGCTCCTGAGCCTGCGCCCGCGGCCAGCACCCACCCGCGCGCTGTCACACTCTGCCTCGCTCCTCAGCCCGTTACACTGATGGGACAGTTGAGGCTGCGGAATGTAGGGGCCCTGGGGGATGTCCTTTTCACGCCCTGGAAGCACCTTCCTCCGTGTTCCCCGTCTGGATTGGGGTGGGGGTGGGTAGGCTTCAGTGTTTTCATTTGCCTAGGGAGAAACTGAGGCCGCTAAAGGGGTCCCCTCTTGGGGCCAGACGTCGCCACCTCCTGGGCCCTAAGGTTTTCCTGCTCCATTGAGAATCTGTGATTTAGGAGAAAACTTAGAACTCATACGCCTCCAGTCAGGGTGATAGCAGTTGTTCTGTTCATAAAATATTTTAAAAATTAATTTGAATTGCAGAAAGAATAGCAGAATATATTTGACTTAAATATTTATCGTGTATAGAGAAGACTGAAGCCCTTTAACTGTCCCCACCCCCTTCCCCTAGGATTCTAGTCCTTTCCCCTCTTCAGGCCTCTCCTGTTTCTCAGTTTGGGAGGAAACTTCCAGATTTGGAGAAAAAAAATGTGTTTTTTATTTGAGACTAGGTTGAGATTTACAGAAAAGTTGCAAAGATAGTACAAAGAGTTCCTGTATTCCGCTCACCCGGTCTCCCCTATTGTTAACATATTGTTATGGTACATTCGTCACAGCTGAAAACCTGGCACTGGCCGCATTGCTAGTAACTAAACTTCGGACTTCGTTGGGATTTCTTCAGTTTTCCATTAACGTCCTCCTTTCTTCCAGGATCCGGTCCAAGGTACCACATTCCTTTAGTTGTGATGCCTCCTCAGTCTTCCAGATATTTAAAAATTACTGCTACAGACATGAGCTTGTAGATAATCCAGAGCAGTGTAAGAGTGCGTGTGTGTTTACATTAGAGTGTTTGAAAAATCCAGAAGCACCGGGAGCTTTTTGGTTTTGAAACAATATGTTAGTTGAATTTTCAGACAATAAACTCACTGTATTTTTCTTCAGCCTCCAGACACCTTTGCAGGTGAAATTAAAAATGATGCGTTCAATCATTTGCCTGCAGAAAAGAAAAGAAAAAGACAACAAATTTCCTGATGAGGAAATGAATTATTTTTCCCAAGTTGGCAGGCTCTTTTAGTGCTCTGGAGAGAAATGTTTTCAGACTGTACAGATGCTTTTCTTCACCCAGATTTTAGTTTTGACATCTATTCAGTGTTGTTGCAGGGAGATCTAACCCACTGTTTTGATAGTCCATAATATGAGTAAGTTGCAGGTTTCTTTTTTCCTTTTTGTTCGCGTTCCTATCGACGGACTTTTAGGTTGTTTTCAGTGCTTTCGCTGTTTCAGACAATGAGCTGTGTTCTTCCTGTGGGCGTCTCCTGGTCTTTGCTTTCCTCTGGGGTAGGCGGGGGCAGCCGTGTGCCCAGTGCATGGGAGGCGGGTGCCCGGGTGCCCAGCGTTCTTGGCATATGGAAATTCCCAGCCTGTGGAAATATGGTCAAGTTGAGTAACTGCTTTCTGCCTCAGTTTCCCCATGTTTAAAATGGAGATGATGATAATAGTAGCTATTAATGGAATTGCAGGGTTAGAAGGAATGCCGATTTGAGATTGTTTTGACCGATTCTTGCCGACTGTCAATCTGGAGAGCTAATTTATCTTTGGGGAGGAGCCTTTGATTTTTATACCTGTGGGTATATTGGGAGGGTTAACAAGTGAATACGGGGGAGAAGTGTGGGAATGGGGGGTTACTGGCAGCTGGAGGGCAGTTACACAGACTCTGGGGACCCCAATTTAGGTCCCCAATCTCATTTTCCCTTCCCAGCTCATCTAAGGGGCACTTTGGTTACCCCATTTTACAGAGGAAGAAGCTGAGGGTCAGAGAGACCAAGCAACTTGCTCAAGGTCTGCCTGGATTAAAACTCTGGATGGCAAGAATTTTTAATTCTCAGGAAAAATGAATTCTCACTCTTCCCACACATTATATTGGTAATCTGACCACTCAAAAATCTTAGAACCACGGGACCGTAGATAATAAGAGATGCAGCCACAGTGGAACATTCTTAAGGAAGGACAGTCACATGCAAAAAGAGGTAGATGGTGCTGTGTAGACGCTGACCAAAGTTTGGGTTGAAACACGGCTCTCCGCCTCTCTCATCTCATTCCTCTGCTGACCAAGCCCCAAGGTAATTTTTACCACCCCAACCATACCGCTGAGGCTTAAAAAAGGTTAAGTGACTTTTCCTTCCATGCAGAGATTATATTCCACCTGTAGCCAGCTCCACAATTCATGCTTGGCCCAGTAAGAAAATAAAAAACAAAAAACACTGCTTCATTCATTTAGCAACACTGTCTTTACTTACTGGTATTTTTTTATATTTTAAACTTTTTAATTATGAAAATTTCAACTGTACAGAAAAAGAAAAGGAATAGTGTAAGAACCCCCATGTCCCCACACCTGGATTTGACAACTGGAGGGCAGTTAACGTTTTAAAAATTATAGACGTCTTGATATTTTACTCTTGAATATTTCGGAATGCATATCAGAAAACAAGGATACGGTGAGCTATGGTGGTGCCACCGCACTCGAGCCTGGGCAACAGAGCGAGAGCCTGTCTCTAAAAAAAAATGACAATCACAATTCCATTATCTTGCCTGAGAATAAATAATAATAATAATTCTTAATGTCATCTAGTTCCCCATCCAAATCCAAATTTCTGCCATTACGGCAAGATTTCTAAGCCCAGTTTCTCCTGGGAAAGGGTGGTGAGCTGAGAGTTAGCAGCGTGACTTCTGGCTCCATTGAGGCTAGTGATTTGCCTCGTGGATATCAGAAACTTTCTTCTTGCTTTCCAGGCCTCAGTTTCCCTATCTGTACTGTGAGGTGGCTCACAGAGGTGGTCTCTTAGGCCCCAGCCACCTCATCAGGCTATTCACCTCTCTTCCTCTTTGGGCTGTGTGGCTGCTGCTGGGAGCATCCAGAGAGGTCTCCTGGGGAGGCCCCTTTTCTGGGGATCCAGAGGCCATAGTAGCATCCCCTGTGGCTCAGTGGCTGGTCTGGGCCACTGCAGATGCAGAATTTCTAAGCACAGATAAATCTATCTCATTCTAGCATGAGCTAACCTGCTGGACCAGATGCTGGTCCGTGGCTGCATTCAGCCCTCCGTGGATCTGGTTTGTGCTGCATAGTACAAGGGGAGAAAATAGAGGGATTCCATATACAGAAATCCGGATTGCCAACTTCTTGTGAAAAATTGGAAGATCTAGCAACACTTTCCTGGGACTCAGTAGTAGAGCCCTCTCTAAACCTTGCCACAGTCCCCACTACTCCCTACTGCCTCTCCGACATGCTGCTATTCTGTTTATCACTGTACTTCCTCTGCTGTTTTTTTTTTTTATGTTGAGAAATAATTCTCTGAATCTGTGTCTAGTTCAAAAACTAGAGCAAGAAGGTTTTTTCTACACAGTGGGAGGCAATGGGTGAGGTTTGGAGCAGCATCTGGGAAACCCTCTGTTAATGGCAGACAGAAAACCCCAGAGGCCTGTGGGTGAGCCCTGGGGGAAGAATGGGTTAAACAGGTTAAAACAAAAGTGCTCAGGTTGCTCCAACTCAGCTGGGCAACTCACTCCCCTTTTGTTGCCCATCAAATCCTCTCAGAGCCTGAGACCCTGCGTTAAGTTGAAACTATGGAACAGAGAGGTTGGGCAATCTACCAGCATCACACAGCTAAACAATGCCAGCCTCTGCTCTGGGCAGTCTAGAACATGGACTCTGTGTCAGGAGCTTAACTGCACTGGCTCCCTTAACCCTCTTGGCAACTCTGGGAGGCACGTGCTATTCACTGGGTACCGACTGCACACATGATTCATTCATCTGATACATACTTAATAAGCACATACTTACTCTGTGCCAGGCACTGTTCCAAGCGCTGGAGTGAACAAGCGCCTGCTCTCACGGACCTTGCACGAAGTGAGGATGCGATACAATACATCAGGGGGCACAGAGGCGAGTGAGAGCCCACTTGTGACTTCCTCCCCCTGGCTGCAAAGGGTGAGGTGGGAGAGAGAGACGGGGCAGGTGGCAGGGCTGGCAGTGGGGTCTGTGAGTGAGGAATGGGCAGTTTTTAGAGGAACCCACGTGATGGGAATTGAAGCTCTTAGAGGAGAATCAGAAAAGATGTCTTGGTGTCTGAACCAGGATGGGCAGGCGATGGTTGGCTGAGTGGGCAGGAGCCGGGGACAGGAAGGTCAAACCTTCGCTCCCCACCCCCAGAGCCTGGCAGTGCCTTAAAACAGTGAAAGTGTCAGTGGGCGAGGCTGGAGCCCTCAGACCTCAAAATAGAGCCTCCTTTGCCCTGCTGGCTGCGGGCTGAGTCACCCTGGAATGTGGCAGGCCTGAGTTGGATTGAGGGCCAGAGCCTACAACCAGCCTCACCAACCCCAGCGCAGCCAACCGGCCACCGCCCACCGACTGCATCAGGCGCCTGGGCTCCCAGCTTCCTGCCTTTGTCTGCGTTTCCTTGGGATGTGTCTGGGGAAAGAGAAAAGCTGCCAGAAATAACACCTGGCTTGTCTTCTTGGGATGTGTTTGGGGAAAGAGGAAAGCTGCCAGAAATAACACCTGGCTGGCTGGGGAGCTGGGGCTGCCCAGACAAAGGGCCAGGACAGGAAGCCCCTCCCACCCGCAGAGACGTTTTAGGGAAAATCTCAGGCCTTGCGTTTGGGCAGGTGGCTGAAATCTCTCTGTTTAGTGTCCTCATCTGCAAAGTAGGGTGTAAATGACCAGTTGGGGTGACTGAGGGCCAGGGTAGTGTCAAAAGCCTGGGCTTTGCAGACCTACTTGGATTGGAAACCCAGCATCTCTAGGGTGGGCCCCCTGACCCCTCCACACCTCAGATTTCTCCTCTGTAAGACGGGCCTGTAGTAACAGTTCCTTCCTGGTCGGGATAGCGGGAGGATTCATGGAGTCGATGGGATCAAGGGCTTAGTGTGGTGCACCCCACACTGCCAGGGCTCATTCAATAGGTGTTAGCCGTTATTACCAAGCAAGGAAACATTTGGAAAATGTCAAAGCATAGTGCCTGATGTGTAGCTGGTGCTCAATAAATGGTGCCCAGGAGTCTTACTGGTCCTGCATCTCAGCTGCTCCCCGGCTCTGCTAGGTGCACCTGGCACCTGCTTTCATCCTCATCACAGCCCAGTGAAGTCAGTAGTGTTGTTACTCCCATCTTACAGATGAGGAAGGAGAGGCAGAGGGAAGCGAAGTCACACAGCCAGCAAGAAGCGTGGCCAGGGTTTGAAGTCAGGAGGAGTGGTGCTAAAGTATGGGCTCAGAACCACCTCGCCCTCCTGTCTCTTACGCAGAAATCGCTGCCCCTGTGCCTCTCTCCCTGGGCTCTGACCCCGCTCGGTGCGCACCAGCTGACTGCTTGTTCCAACGCTGCACTCGGCCAGTGGGGCCTTCAGGAGAAGCCGCCTTAGCCCAGGGGCTCACAAGGGATGAGGCACCTCCTTAGGACCCTGGAGCTTGAATCTGCAAGGCTCCTTTGACTAGAGAAGCTGGGCTTTGAACTGTGAGCTGGAAGGCAGGCGGGGGGCTGGGGAGAGAGGCGCCTCCTAGGCCCTCAGACGTCATCTTTGCTTCTGTTCCTGTCCTCCCCAGCCCTGGCCCTCACATCTGGCCATTTGCTCCTGCCTGCCACCTGCCCCACCCTTTGGGTTATGTTGGGGGCAGCCACACGGAGGGAGTGGGAGGCAGGCGTGGAGGGAGGTGGAGAGGGGGAGGAAAGGATGAGGAGAAGCTGGTGCTGCCCTGAACTGCTGGGGCTGGGAGTCGGGTGCTAGGCCTGGCTCACTGGGCGCCGTGACCTCTGCCTCCGCAGTGTTGCTGTCTTCTATGGTCACAATGGTCTCCTAACACATCTCTCTCCTTCCTCATGCCTCTCTGTTGCGACCCTTGGAAAGCATAGTCACATCACCTCCCGACTCCTGCTTTGAACACTCTGGTGGATCCCCACCACGCTTGGCATAGAAGCCAGACTCTCACTTCGGCCTTCAGGCTTTTACAGTTCACAAGGTCATCTCCAAGGTCATTGCCTACCTCTTACCCCTGCGTTCTCCACTCCAGCCATGCGGGCTCCTGCTGTCTTGAAAACCCTCACCAGGTGCACTCCCACCCCAGGGCCTTTGCACTTGCTATTCCCTCTGCCTGTAGCCCTCTTCTCCTTCCAGTGCATTGCCTTCTCATCCTTTGGATCTTTGCTCACATGGCACCTCTTTGGGGAGGCCTTCGTTGGCCACCTTGTGTAAACCAGCCCCCTCACTGACTCACATCACCCTTCTTTCTTTTTTCTTTAATGAGATATAATTCACATCCTGTAAAATTCACCCTTTTAAACTGTACAATTTATTGTCTTTTAGTATATTCACAGGGTTGTGCAGCCATCACCACTATCTAATTCCAGAATGTTTTCATCACCCCCAAAAGAAATCACGTCCCCATTAGCAGTCACTCCTACTCCGCCTCCCCCAGCTCTTGGCAACTGCTAACCTCTTTTCTGTCTCCATTGCTTTGCCAATTCTGGCCATTTCGTACAAATGGAATCACATAATTTGTAGCCTTTTGTGTCTGGCACCTTTAACGTAGCTTAATGTTTTTAAGGTTCATCCACGTGGTAGCGTGAATCAGTACTTCGTTCCTTTTTATGGCTGAGTCATGTAGCAGGGCCCGGGTACACCGCATTTTGTTTATCCATTCCTCAGTCCATGGACATTTGGGTTGTTTTCACTTTTTGGCTATTATGAATGACGCTGCTGTGAACAACAGTCTAAAAATCTGTGTATGAAGGCCGGGCGCGGTGGCTCACGCCTGTAATCCTAGCACTCTGGGAGGCCGAGGGAGGGGGATCGCACAAGGTCAGGAGTTCGAAACCAGCCTGAGCAAGAACGAGACCCCGTCTCTACTATAAATAGAAAGAAATTAATTGGCCAACTAAAAATATATACAAAAAATTAGCCAGGCATGGTGGTGCCTGCCTGTAGTCCCAGCTACTCGGGAGGCTGAGGCAGGAGGATCGCTTGAGCCCAGGAGTTTGAGGTTGCTGTGAGCTAGGCTGGCGCCATGGCACTCACTCTAGCCCAGGCAATAGAGTGAGACTCTGTCTCAAAAAAAAAAAAAATCTGTGTATGAAGATGTTTTCATAGAGTTACCGCGCGTGACCTTTTGAGGAGCTGCCGGGCTGGTTCTGCACGCCCAGCAGCAGCGTGTGAGCGTTCCGGTTTCTCTGCATTCTTGCCCACACTTATCTTCCTTTTTTAAAATTTTTATTTTTATTGTGTGTGCCCATTCTAGTCGGTGAGGTGGCACCTCACCGTGGTGCGGTTTGCCTTTCCCGGTGATAGACAATGCGGAGCATCTCTTCCCCGGGCTCGCTGGCCGTGCGCACGTCTTCTGCGGAGACCTGCCTATGCACGTTCTTCGTGCGTTTTTAAACCGGCTGATTTGTCTTCTCATCGTTGAACTGTATCTCTTTTATTTCTTCGCCACAATTCTCACCTTCTCATGTGCTTTTGCCCCTTTGCTTTTTGTTTACCTGCCCTTTTTAGTACGTAAGTCCCATGAGGTCAGCGCCCTTGTCTGCCCCGTTCCCTGCCGTGTCCGCAGCACCCAGGACAGCGCCCGCTTCATAGTTAATGTTTGGTGAATGCGTGAATGAGTCCCAGTGAGAAGGGGTGTGACGATTCATTCATTCATTCAGCAGACAGGTAGCTGGGAGCTTTCTGCACCCTGTGGCTCCAATAATTCTAAGACTAAGTCGGGGGTCCTAACCTGGGTTTAGGGACCTCCACAGGCTCTACTGTGAGCAGCAGCCCTGCAAGGTTGTGCGGCCCGTCTGTGATCCTGACTGCAGCTCTCATCAGCCCAGTCCCTCCCTCCGAGGGTCATGGGTGAGGATGAGGGAGGCTGGGCTCAGGCCAGGGTGCGGTGGGCACGCGCGGTAAGTTTGAGTGCATCAGCTGTTCGTTGCCAAGTAACAAACCACCATACACTCAGCAGCCTAGAACAACACCCGTTTGTCAGCGCAGTGTGGTGGGTCAGAAGTCCAGCAGCGTACGGCCGGGTGCTCTGGTTAGTCTTAGGCAGCTGAAATCAAGGCGTCGGCTGAGCTCCCCTTCTCCTGGGAAGCTCCAGGGAGGAATGTGGCTGAGTTCAGCCGCCTGCGGTGGCAGCACTGAGGTCCTCATTTCCTTGCCTGCTGCCAGCTGAGCTCCCCCCACAGCTCTTGAGGCCACCCGAGGTCCTTGTCATGTGAAAGGACCTGTGCCGAATCCCTCTCGTGCTTTGAATGTCTTCTGCCAGGAAGGGCCTGTCCCTGTTAGGTCAGCCCACTAAGGAGAATGCTTTTCTCTTAAAGTCACTTGTGCCATCCATCTCCGACTCAACAGAGGGGACTGTACAGGGGTGTGGGCCGCTACGAGTCATCCTGGAGTTCCGCCTGCCACAGTGAGCTGGAGATACTGCTGTTCTATCCTCCGAGTCCCTCTGCGTTCACAGATGATTCTGACCTTGACTGTTACACCTATAACTGTCTCATCCCTGGGCTGAGCTAGCATGTAATCCTGGGACAGCCCTAGAGGCTGTGGCCTGGACTCTTGCCACCGAGGGACCTCAGACCCTGAGCTGGCAGGGGCAGTTGGGGGCAGCATGAAGCAGGTTGCTGCCACTGCCTTCTGCCACCCGACTGTGCTGTCCCGTCCCGCCCTCTGTCTGTGGGCAGGACGGGGAGTGCGAGATGACCGAAGCTCTGGTCCAGGCTGGCTCAGACGGACAACTCTGCGTCCTTATGCTGTGGGGTGCTGGAAGGCTCCCCTCACCTCCACTGGACCCCATAGTCTGTGCCAGACATCAGCTGGTCCCCAGCTTCTGCTCCTGTATCCCCGAAAGATCCTGTAGAAACCTAAGCCAAACTATGTCCCTGCACTGCTCAAAACCCTCCCATGGCTCCCACCTCACTAAAGGGACAAGCCTGCACAAGCCGGCCCCCTTACCTCCCCAGCCTCAACTTCCATGACTTCTCCCTGTTTCCTCTGACCCTGCCACACTGACCTCCTCCTTTGATCACACCGGGTGTGATCCAACCTCAGGGCCTTTGCACTGCTGCTCCGTCTGCTCCCTGATACCCCTGTGTCTCCCTCCCTCACCACCTTCAGGTCTGTCCTTCCATGTCCTCAGTGAAGCCTGCCCTGACCTCCCCATTTAAAATCACATCCCATGACATATACTCTTTATCCCCTTCCTTGACTGATTGATGAGTGATAAGTGCTGTGGCTTCTGCAGGCGACCCGGAGAGCCTCCTCTGGACCTGGGCAGCATCCCCTGGTTGGGCCATGCCTTGGACTTCGGAAAAGATGCTGCCAGCTTCCTCACTAGGATGAAGGAGAAGCATGGGGACATCTTTACTGTAAGTGCCTCTTGTGCCTCCTGGGAGGGACAGGGATGAGAAACTGGGCCTCGTAGCTGGTGTCTGCCAGTTCCTTCCACATCTGTCCATATGCGGATCCCCTCATCCGACACCCATCCGGTGGTCCAGCCACCTTCCTATCCATCTGTCTACCCAGCTGCATATCCCGTGCTTACCTAGTGGCCATCCCTTCAGTATCCCTCTAGCCTCTTCCCACCACCCGCTACGCAGCCACTCAACATCTGCCCAATACGGTACCTCCGTGCAGCCGCCTCCACCCATTCCTTCAGCTTCCGTCTGTCCAGAGTTCATCTGCCCACCTGACATCTATTCTTCTTCCTGTCCACCCAGGGTCTACCCAGCACCCTTCCATCCTAGTATCCACCCAGTGTTCATTCATACATTTTGTTTCCATCAAACCTCCGTCTATCTATCCATCCATCCGCCTTTCCACATACTCGTCCAACATCTGTCTGTTCATCCACTTATCCATCGTCTGTCCCTCTGTCTGTCTGCCCGTATGTACCCAGCATCCATCCAACTTTCATTGTGTGCAGTCGGCCCTCCGTATCCGTATCCACAGGTTCTGCATAAGTGGAGTCACCCAACCGCGGATCAAAAATACTTGAAAAAAATTGCATCTACACATATGTGGACTTATGAACGTATATGAACATATATGCACATTACGCCCTAAATAATAGAGTCTAACAACTACTTACATAGCATTTACATTGTATTAGGTATTACAAGTCATCTAGAGATGATTTAAATTATATGGGAGATGTGCGTAGATCATACGCAAATGCTACACCATTTTACATCAGGGACTTGAGCATCCACGGATTTTGGTAAGTGTAGGAGATCCTGGAACCAGCCCCCACGGATACTGAGAAATGACTATTCACTTTCTGCCAGCTTCCGTTTTTCCGTATCTCTACCCATCTCTCTGTCCACCTGCCACGATCTACCCGACACTTAGCTGTATTCAATGTCCAATGTCTGTCCACCCAGTCTACATCTGTGTGTATCTCCGTGCAGCCATCCCTCCAACATCCATTCAAACAACCACCACCCATCCATCCATCTTCCCTGTACCCTTCCACCAACCATCATTCATTCTTCAATCTGTTTACCCAGTATCTACTTAGCGTCCTGTTTTCCATGTGCCCGACATTCATACGTACAGTTAGTTTCCAGCCAACCTCTAGCTGCTCTTCCATCCTTCTTTTTGTCCAACATAGATGCACTGATCTATCCTTCCATTTAACCACCATCTAACATTCCATCCACTAGCATTTACCCTACAGTTCCCTCCCTCCCTCGCTTCCTTCCTTCCTTCCTTCCTTCCACCCATCTGCAATCCATCCACTGGCATTTACCCAGCAGCATCCTTCCTTCCATCCGTCTGTCCATCCTTCCTTCCATCCATCTATCCACCCACCCGTGATGCACACCACATCCCTCTTCTGTCTTCTGTCTGCCTTCCTTCCTTGCTGCTGGACATATGGCAGTAACCAAGGTAACAATGGCAGGTGCCACTGGTGGTAAAGAACACAGCCTTCGATTTTAAAAAGCCCTGAATTCCAGTTCCAGCCGTGCCACTTCTCAGCCGTGAGATCGTGGGCACGTTAGTCCCTTTTTTTAGCTTCACTTTGCAGCTAGCTGTAAGTGGTGAGTCCCTGCCACAGAGTGGCCGTGAGGGATAGATAAGAGAAAATTGTCTAAGCGCCCGGCGGGGCCCTTGACCACTGGGAGCAGCTGCTGTTCATAGTGACACTCCCCGCTCCACCCCTGCTGACTTCCCACAGGTGCTGGTGGGGGGCAGGTATGTCACCGTCCTCCTGGACCCACACTCCTACGACACGGTGGTGTGGGAGGCTCGCACCAAGCTGGACTTTCACGCCTACGCCGTCTTCCTCATGGAGAGGATTTTCGACGTGCAGCTTCCGCATTACAGCCCCAGCGATGAGAAGGCCCGGATGAGACCGTGAGTGGCTGCACATGGCACTGTGGTGGGCTGGGTGGACGACCTGCTTCTGCCTGTGTGGCCCGAGTCTTGCGTGGCCCATGCCGGCTCTGCACGGTGTCCGGTAAAGGCATTTTGTCTTGAGAACACAAACACAAGCGGAACAAAAGAACAGGACTGAAAAAGAACCCTTTCTCTCTCGTGTCTGTGTCCTTTAGGAGGCAGCCCTGATTTTAGCAGGAGGAGACCGGGCTTGGGGCCCGTCAGACCCAGATTCAAGTCCCAGCTCCGTCTCTTCCTGGCTTTGGGACTTTGGACGAATCACTTCCCTGCCCTGAGCCTGTGTCTCCTCCTCCGTAGAGTGAAGGAGAGTAGACGGGAGATGAATATTTTTGATCTGTACCCCGTGCCAGGCGTCACGTACCATCTCATTAGTCTTCACAACGATGCCGGAGGCTACGTCACTTCCAGGCTTATTTTACAGAGCAGCACCGTGGGGCTCAGGGAGGTGACTTGCCTGAGGCCACACAGCTAGGAGGTGGTGCAGCTCCTGCACCGTAAGGAACAGTTATATCCCCGAGAGGACACGTGTGCACGTTTACTCTGCGTTCATTCGGCAGACGTCTGAGGACCTGCTGTGCCCTGGTCACATCCTAGATTGGGATGGGGGGCAGTGCAGGAGGATGCCACGTGTTTGATAGATACACTTTCATATCTGTACCTTAACCTCAGGAGGCGGGTATTTTTATCCTTATTTTATAGGTGAGGAAACTGAGACTCAGAGAAGTGAAGTGACTTGCCCAAGGTCTACTGCTAGTAAGTGGTAGGGCTGGGATTTGAACCCAGGTCTGCTGCCTTCACAGCCCATTCTCTTCCACCTGAGATACTGAGACAGATGAAACCCTGTGTCCACCTCTACAGAGCTCACGCAGTCTGGTGGTAACCTTCAGTGGTCTGTCTCCAGGGAGAATAACCTCCCAGAGTTAGGGAAAGTGTCTAGAATCCTCTGTTTTGCAGGATAGCTAAAGCAGAGGCAAGACCATCATTATGAGAGGTGACACCCCGTCCGACCTTGTCCTGTGGGACAGCTGCTAGGAGTATTTCTGAGCCTGAATGTCCTAGGTCCTGCTGTCCCGGGGTACCCTGGGGTGGATCAGCAACAGGAATCCACAGCTCACTATATCCTACTCCCCCACCGGAGGATCCCAGTTTCCTCCAGAGGAATTCTGCCCCAAGAATTTTTGGAAATCTCTCACAAACTGGCATGATGTCTTCTGGACATAGCTGCCACATCTATTGAGGGCTACTGTCTGTTGAGGACTAGTGACTGGAGTGGGGTGGGGAGAACAGCTGGGTCAGGGTGAATCACAAGGCCAGCTCCCACTTTTTGGGGAGCTTTCACGTTTTCAATGTGCCAGGCACCGTGCCGACCCCCTAACGTTATCTCACATGAGTCATGTCTGTTGTTTTTCCAACCGTGTTCCAACTTGAACATCCCAAAGTCATTGCTACCAGGGAGTTCATGGATCCCCTCTGCAGGCTTTCCCTTCATGAATTATCCAAGCACCCAGGGGCTTAGTCTGAAGTTGTCCATCCTTCCTACTTCCCAACAGCAGGTGGCGACAGAACCTGCTGTGAGGCACAGGTGGAGCACCTGATCAGCACATCCCCGCTGTTCTTGCTGCTGCCACAAGGTGTCGCTGTTGAACATTGACTGTGCGCTGCCTCGTGGACACCGGTTCACTTGCTGCCGGAGTGCCCTCTCTGGTCTAGGTCCCTTCAAGAGGAGCAGAGGGGGCTTAGACTTAGACACAGATCCCCCTTTCTTGGCTTCTAACCAAATCCTCAGTCGTGGCCCAATGTGGACTGTGTAGGGGGTTCAGTCTCGGGGGGCTCTGGCTTCTGCCACACACTCCCCCAGAGTGGTCGTCCCCTCCGACTCTTTGGTCCACGTAGTGAGACCAGGTCACCAGCACAGATTCCCTTGTTCTCATGTCAAGCTCGCTAGGGGTCATGTCTCAGTAGCAGTCCTTAGTCAGGGGACACCATAGCTCTCCAAACAGGTCTTCCTATCTTTTGATTGCAGGGAGAAATGAGTTGCTTTTTAGTTCCTTCTCTTCCAGAAGGCTGTGAGTCCCTCATCCAAGCTTGTGTGCCCCAGGTAGGGCCAGACTATCCTAGCTGAGAGTTCAGACTCTGGAGTTGGCAGACCTGGGTTTCAGTGTTAGCTATACCACTTACTGCCTGTGTGACCTTGGGTGAGTCACTTTTCTCTCTGTTCCTGAGTTTATCCATCTGTAAAATGGGTGTCATAATAGTAACTATTATTCCTGGGTTGGTCATCAGATGAAATGAGATCATTGTGCTTAGCACAATAAGTGGCAACTGCCATTGTTGTTGATGACAGCAGTTATAATAATGTCATCTTGTTTAAGCCAGTCTCCCATGGGGCCCCACTGCCAATGGCGAGCTTGAGCCCTGGGATCTTGAGAGTTGGGGAGGAGGAGCCTGTGGGTGGATATTTGCCTTTGGAAGCCACACTCACACTTTGTCCCCTGCCTCAGGACTCTCCTGCACAGAGAGCTGCAGACGCTCACAGAAGCCATGTATACCAACCTCCGCACCGTCCTGCTGGGTGATGCCACGGAAGCAGGCAGTGGCTGGCATGAGATGGGTCTCCTTGATTTCTCCTACAGCCTCCTGCTCAGGTGAGCCTTGCTGGGGCCCAGCACCTGGCCCTGTGTCACCATTAGCAGTGGCCAAGGGGGCCTGGGAAAACTTTGTGGGTGGGGGAAACGGTTTGGGACACCCAAAGCAAAGACTTCAGGGAAGTCATTGTACACCTGGGTCCCCAAGTGTTCACCTGATCCAGCCCAGAAGCTGTTAAAGGAGACACCAGCTGAAAATGGGGCCTTGTGGGTCACCCAGAGAAGTAGCAGAGCATGACTTCAGAGACATCTTGTCCTGTGGCTTGCAGACTTTGGGATTTCATAGAGCAGAAAAACAAAATCTTTGGGAGACTGACCCAGGACCTTAACCTTTTAGCAGACCATGTAAACTCTTGTTAAAAACTGCACAACCGAATGTTCCTTCCTTCAGCAGTGCTGGGCACTATTCCAGGCTCTGGGGATACAGCAGGAACAGGACAGATGAAGTCCCCAACCTCACACAGCTGATACTCGGTGGGCAAGACAGACTATGGTTATGTCAGAGAGGGATAAACAAGACAGAGATCCACAGATGGGGTGATAGCATCTGGGGGGTGCTTTTAGGCAGACTGATGAGGGAGGGCCTCTCTGAGGATCTGGTTTCAGAGGCAAGAAGTAGCTATGAGGTACCCATCATGCCACCATTCTAGGCGGAGGATACAGCAAGTGCCAGGGCTTGGCAATAGGGCCAGGGTGGCTGGAACACCATGAGCTGTGGAGGGAAGTGGAGATGAGATCATCCATCCATCCATCTACCCATCCATCCATCCATCCATCCACCCACCCACCTATCCTTCCATCCTTCTACCCATCCACTTATCCATTTGTCTATCCACCCATCCCTCCATCCCCCATGCCTCCATCCATCTATCCACTGATCCATTCATCCATTTCTTCATCTACCAATCCATCCTTCTATCCACCTACCCATCCATCCTTCTGCCCACCCATCCTTCCATCCCTCCATCCATCCAGTATTTGCTGAGGGCTACAACATGCCTGCACTTGCTGATCGCTCTACCTCGAACCCTCCCTCTGGTCTTCCCATGGCTGCTCCATCTCATCCTTCAGGAGCCAGCTTGAGTGAGCCCCTCTTTACCACGCATCTGACCTTGTGGCCCACGCCTTCCCCAGCCTGCTGCCCAGCTTTGTGTCTGGCAGTGCCACTGGGCACCCGCTGCATGTTCCTCATTCTACTCATTTTTTTGGTCTGTGGTCTGTCTCCTGTGCTGAGGACAGGGAGTTTTGTCTGTTTTATTCACTGCTGACTCCCGGTACCCAGAACAGTCCCTGGCGCACAGTAGGATTGGGTGCTCAGTAGGTGCATGAAGAGAAGCTGCCATGGGTGGGTTTGGCTGTGAGTGACCAAGAAGGACCCCTGACCTGCTGTTTCTCACCCCCAGAGCCGGCTACCTGACTCTCTATGGAATTGAGACATTGCCACGCACCCCTCAGAGCCAGGCCCAGGACTGTGTCCACTCAGCTGACGTCTTCCACACCTTCCGCCAGCTCGACCTGATGCTCCCCAAACTGGCTCGTGGCTCCCTGTCAGGGGGTGAGCATCATGGAGGTCCCAGTGGGCAGTGGGGAGGATGGGAAGACTCAGAGGGAGAGTCCAAGCTCAAGGTGAAAGATCAGAGGCAATATAGGAGGAAAGACATCCTATGCCCTGGGAGGCAGTAAGAGCCCCATCACTGGGGGTATGCAAGAGTATAGTGATAGCGAGGCAGGGCTTGGACCAGAGCTCGATTTCCTGGTGAAAATTCTGATTCAGCACATCTGGAGTGGAGCCTGAGAATCTTTGTGTGTGTATGTTCCTTTTTTTTTGTTTTAAGATTCAAGTTGCTTTTATAAGCAATTTTTATAAGTAGTTCATATTTGTTATAAAAAATTCAATTCATATAGAATAATTTAGAGGGAATGATGAAAGACTTCTCCACTTTCTCCCCATCCTCAATCCACCATTTCCCTTCACAGAGGTAGCCACTATCGTTAGCTTGGAGTATATCCTGGCAGAGCTTTCTCTAAACACACACACACAGAGAATTGTGTGTTATTTTTATTGTTTTCTATATTTTTAAGCATTTTTCTTTTTTTTTTTACTGAGGTATAATTTGTATACAGGAAAGCACACACATCCTAAATGCACAGCTGAGAGGTAAAGCTAAACATTGGCCCTCTACCAGCCAATATTCACCTTTGAGGTAGCCACTATACTGGTTTCTTTCACCTCTGATTAGTTTTGCCTGTTCTTGAACTTCTTATAAATGGAATCACACAGTGTGTGCCCTTTTGTATCTGGCGTCTTTTACTCAAACTTAATGTTTGGGAGATTTATCCAGGTAGTTATATGTATCAATAGTTTGTTCTTTTTCGTTGCTGTGTAGTATTTCACCAGAGTAATATACCACCGTTTATCTATCCAGTGCCCAGTTGGTAGACATTCGAGTAGTCCCCAGTTTGGGGCTGTTATGAATTAGGTGGTTGTGAACATTCTCACATGTGCCTTTCAGTGTACAGATGCCCTCATTTGTCTTCGCTGTTGGCCCTGTACGTTCACGACATAGACATATCACGCTGGAAGAACTATTCTGCCACTTAGAGCTTCCACTGACCTCCACGTCTAGACGTCAGTTTGTACAAACCCGCCTCGTTGGTTTTTATGGTTGCGGAGGAGCCGCAGTGTTGATAAGAGCCCCCCGGCTGATTCAGTGTGCAGGGGCCACGGGCACCACTGGGCCGCACCATTCCCTGGGCCGTGAGTCTCAAACTTCCCTACTGGGCAGAATCCTCCTGGGCCTTTGTTGATAATACAGATCCCTGAGCCCCATCCAGGTCCATTTGGACCCAAATCTCCAGGGAAGGGCCTGGAAACAAAACAAAAGAACCCCAGACATCTTTCTAGGCCTTGCATGGCTGTTCTAGTATTCAGTCAACCATCTCCCTCTGGTGGATATCTATTTACTTTCTTTCTGTTTTTCTTTCTGTCTGCCTGTCTTTCTTAATTTTTTTAAAAAACATTTCATTGTGCTTGTATCTGTTCTACCATCTGGTGATTTTATTTCTCTCTGACAGTATCCTGGAAGTGGGTTTGCTGGGTCAAAGGCTATACACATTAAAATTCTTATCAGCTTCTTCTACATCGTTTCTAAAACCACAGAGCAATTGCTGTGCCTGCCCAAGGGGAAGAGTCTGCCCCGCCAGATGTTATCAGTCTTTGCACTTGTTTGCCAATCTGATGGGCAGAGGCGGGAAATTATGGTTTCAATTTGCGTTTTCCCACAGCCTTGCCAATGTGCAGTCATCAGCCTTTAAATCCCTGTGAATCTGATGGGCAGACGGGGCGTCTGGCTCCATGCAGCGTTTCCCTGGCTTCTGTGATGAAACGTCTTTTTGTGTTTCACTGGCCATTTGCATTTCCTCCTTGCGAGCTGCCTATCCCTGTCCCTTTTTAGAGGCAACTCATCATCTTATCAAACCCTGCCCTCAATGCTGGGAGGTTGGTAGTCCCATACCCACTTTGCACATAGGAAACTGGAGCTCAGAGAGGTGAGATCACTCACTTGTAGACACACAGCTAGTAGCTGGCAGAGCCAGCAAAATGGAAACTTGGTCTGATTGCAAAATCCTGTACGTAAAGCACCTGCCACATCCTAGTACTCATGGTTTCTCCAGGAAAGAAGTGGGTTTCTCTACTGCCCTTTCCTCTATACAGATGCTCCAGGAGAGTGTGGATAAATGCAGAGGGACCCTCCGTCATTCTGGGAGCAAGCCTGGGCTGGGTGCAGGAAGGCTGCGTTTCCCCATGTGGGCAGCAGGTGGCGATGTTGGAGGACCGTTTCCCATCTTAGTCCGGGCCAGAGGCGTGTGGGCAAAGCGGCTCTCAGACCTTGTCGTGGGGAGATGTGGGAAGCTGCGTAGCTTCTTCTGCAGAACCTCCCAAAATATAAAATGCAACTTGTGATCCTGTACTTGCACTTGTAGGAACTTATCCTACAGAAATGATTGCACGTGCACATAAAGATATTCATTGTCGCGTTGCTTGTCATAGCAAATGCTAGAAACAATTTCAGTGTCTACCAGTAGAGATGGATTACATAAATCATGCACTCATGTAAAGGCAAACTGTGCAACTGTAGAACAGAGTGGGACATACTGCAGAGGATGAAATCCACTATTACAAAAAAGAAGGTGCAAAACAGTGAGTACAGTATGGCCCCATTAGTGTAATTGTTGAAACGTGGGGGTATGTGTAGATTTTTGCCTTTGGGAAGGCTGAGATGGGGTGGAGAGAATGTTACTTTTGTAGTATGCCCATTTGAACTCTTGGAGATTCCTTTTCTTTTTATTGTTATTTTTTTCCATGTACATGCATTATTCCTCCTTTACTTTTAAAAGTATAAACATATTTTAAAAGAGAATTGACCCTTTGGGATCCACAGACCATTGAATCTGGTGCTTCTCATACGGAAGGGAGTTGGGGGCAGGGGACAGTTAAATAGAGCCCCAAGCTAAGCATAATGCTTCTTTCTGGAACAGTCATTTTACTGGATTGTTTTTGGGGGGCTGTTTTATTTGAATATTGTTTTGGGAGACAAGGCATTCTTATATCAAAGAATCACAGAATCTGATGTAAAACTCTAAGGCATTTTAAAGGTCTTGAGGGCCTATAGGAGTTTTCAAGGAAAAACTTGAGAGGCACTCAAGCCAGGGTCCTCATTTTATGGATGGGGAGATGGAGGCCCAGAGATAGGCAGGTCTCAGCCAAGGCCACACAGCATGAGGAGTCTGGGATTTAAACCTGCTTCTGTCATCTCCAGGCCGCCAGTCATACGAACCTGGCATCTCTGATTCATGGCATTGCGTCATTGCACTGGGGCTGAGGAATCATACTTTGTAATAGTGGCAAGAATGTAGCAAGTACTATTTACCAAACTCCTGCCAAGACCAAGTGTGTTCTGTGTTTGATCTTTTTCAATCCTCCTACTGATCCTATGAGCTAGGTTGTCCCCATTTTACAGACGGGGGAAATTGAGACTCGGAGATTCAAGGTGATTTGCCCAAGATCATCCTGCTAAGGAGGGCAAAGCTGGGATTTCAACCTGGGTCTTTCTGGCTTCAAACTTGGTGCTCTTTATTTCACAATTTATTATTATTTCTTCATTATAGAAGCAATACATGAACACATTCTCCTTGGACCAATAATTTGCTAACATTCATCAAGTTTTGTTATTTAACAATATAGCTAACAATTATTAGGCCTTTAGGCTTCCCTGCACTGTGCTTTAGAAGTTAACGCATTCAATCCATATGTAACCCTACGCGGTGGCTTCTCTTATTATCCCATTGTACAGGTGAGAAAACTGAGGTGCTGAGAGATGAAGTGACTTGTTTAAGGTCAGGCACTCTGCCTGAGGGTGTGGCTCCTTAACTGAGCTCCCTTGACTCTTAAAAAAAAATAAAGTATTACAGAAAAGGGAAATTCTTTTCTGACCGCATTCCCTCTAAGTTTATTCCCGAGGTAACCTTGCTATCAGTTTGGTTTTATCCTTCTAAACCAGTGCTGTCGTGTAGAAACAGAAAGCAAACCACACATGTAATTTTCAATTTTCTCTGAGACACACTAACAAAGAGAAAAACAAAGAGGGGAAATGAGATTTAATAATATATTTTATTTAACCCAATATATCTAAAATATTAGCATTTTAGCATGTAACCAACATGAAAATTATTAATGAGATACTGTATGTTTTCTTTCTTATGTTAAGACTCTGGAATCCAGTGTATACTTTACACTCACGTCTGCGTTTGGGCCCAGCCACATTTGGAATGCTCAGTGGCTCTGTGGCTGTGGCTGCCCCTCTGGACAGAGCAGCGCCGGGCCTTCCGCACGTATTAAAACAAAGCGTCAGCCCAGACCCTACTGTGGTCCCAAATGCACAGCAAGCCCCCAATTTCCCAGTGTGAAAGTTTTTAAAATTTTGTCTTGTTTTTTTTTTTTTTTTGGTCAACCTAAATATTGAAATAACTAGGGCTGGAAATGAAATATTAATAGTTACATTTCTCCTTATCGATTTTGGTGACTGTCGATAGTGAACTCCCCACGTTATATAAACTACCCATTTAGAGCTTTGGCTGCCTTCCTGTGACCACATTTCAGGAGTCGGTTTTATTCAGACCCCACCTCTGGGAGCGGGCCCAGGACGGGGGCAGTGCTGCTCAGTGTTGAGTGCTCCTTCCCCTGCTACTTAAAGAAATGCCATTCAGCTAATGTGTATTTATTGAGCACCTGCTATGGGCCAGGTGCCGGGAACTAGAGGCGAGTAAGACAGACAAGGCTCCCACCCGTGGGAAACAAAGCCCCTTGTTGCTTTCTACTGGGGTGAGACAGACAACAGGCAAGAGTTTCCTGCTGGGGGCCTGACCCTGTAGCATCCTCCTCCCCTGCAGGAACTCCCCACCCCCATGGAGTGACACTCAGTGACCCTTGGCCTCATGGCAGGTCAGGGCTGGGTGGCCCTGGGGGCAGGTTGAATCTGTAACCCAACCCCCACCCTCTGTATGCTCTGTCCCTACAGGGGATAAGGACCGCGCACGCAGCATCAAAGGTCGCCTGTGGAAGCTGCTGTCCCCAGCCAGGCTGGCCACCCGGGCCCACCGGAGCAAATGGCTGGAGAGTTACCTGCAGCACCTGGAGGAAATGGGCGTGTCAGAGGAGATGCAGGCGCGGGCCCTGGTGCTGCAGCTCTGGGCCACACAGGTGGGCACCGACACGCGTGAGGGTGTGTGCCGGTGTGGCTGTGCATGGGTGCATGTGTGTGTGTGTGTGTGTGTGCTGTCGGGCACATGCAGACACGGGTGGGGCGTGCACACCGGTGTATGTGCAGGGCAGTGTGCGTGTGTGTGCTCGTGTGCAGGAATGCTGGTGACTTGCGTGTGGGTGCAGGTGTGTATTGTTGAGTGTGTGCACATGCTTCCAGCTCTCTGCTTCACCGCTGACTTCCTTTACTGTCAAATAGCGTCATGAACGGGGTCATTCATTCAGTATTCTTTTTTCATTTGGAAAAAAGTCAAACTTAAAAGTTTCACAAATAGTTTAATGAACTCCTATATACACTTCACCTTGATCCCCAGTTTTTAATAATTTACCGCATTTGCTTTCTTTCTGTCTCTTCCCCCCTACTGACATTATTATATTGAGATCATTTGCAAATAAGTTGCAGGCACCGTGACTCTTACTCCTAATTACTTGAGTGTGCGTCTCCTCGGAGCAAGAACACCTCTTGCATGACCACAGTACAGTAACCAAATTCAGGACGATTGGCCCAGATACGAGATCATTATCTAATAAACAGCCCATGTTCCAGTTTTGCCACTTGTCCCAATAACGTCCTTTATGGCCTGTCTTGGTCCAGCATCCAAGCCAGGGTCACATGTTGCATTCACTCTTTCTGCCTCTTCAGTTTTCTTTAACCTGGCACAGTTTCTGTGCCTTTCATTGTTTTTCATGACCTTGATATTTTTTGAAGTGTGTAAATGAATTATTTTGAAGAATCATTTAAAAGTTCCTTTGAGAAGCTGGCTGTGGCATCCTGCACCTGTAGTCCCAGCTGCTCAGGAGGCTGAGGTGGGAGAATCACTTGAGCCCAGGACTTCCAAGACCAGCCTGAGCAATGTAGTGAGACCCCATCTCTAAAAAAAAAGTTCCACTGAGTACGCACCATAGACCGCAAAGATCCTGCTTTGTGTTGTTTACGTTTTAGTTGGAGGGGAGGGGAAGCAGGGGGCAGATAGTCAAGGAAACATACACAGGTGATGTTAGATGCTGATGTGCAGGACAGAATGGGGCTGTGGATAGATCCTTCCATAGCCAGCATGGTCAGGGAGGCCTCCCTGAGAGGATGTCATGATCTGAGCCCTGGATGACAAGAAAGCTAGATTCAGGGACTTGGGGAGGTGGGGGGAGAGAGTATTCTAAAGAAGGGAAACAGCAAGTGCAAAGGCCCTGGGGTTGCATCATTCTGAGTGTTTGGGCAACAGCCAGGAGTCACATGTGGCTGCAGCAGAGTGAGGGAGAGGGTAAGGGACCAAGGGAAGAGGCAGGAGGGCCTGGCGGGTCCCAGTGAGTGAGGACTTGGGGTTTTTCTCCAGGTCAAGGGGGAGCCCTTGCAGAGTTCTGAGCAGAGGACAGACAGAATCTTGGGGGCAAGGGCAGAAGCCGGGGCAGCAAAGAGGAGATGGAGGTGGCAGAATCAGGTGGTGGCCATGGAGGTAACAGGGAGGTGGGTAGGTCTCAGAGACTTTGAGAAGACAGAGCCGTTGGGCTTGATAATGGGCCAGGTGTTGGCGTGACAGAGACAGGGCAGCCTTGGATGCCGCAGGTCCCCAGGCCCTGACCCTGACCCGTGCCTCCTTCTCTTGGCCCCACTGGGCAGTGAAAGTTGCGCAGGCTGCCGTTTCTGGTTCCTCTTCCATCGACTTGCAGCTTATTTTTAGCTTCCTTTCAGGGCCATTAACTGTCCTTGCAGGCCAAGGCTGGCAAGGGCTAGGGGCTGGGTTTAGTCAGCAGGTGGTCCCCATCAGTGCCTAATAACATATTTATGGGCAGAGCTGACTTGGCGCTCCAAACTGTCCCCAGAACCCCTGCGGAAAGGACCTCTGTCAGCAGAACTGGACGCGGGCTAGGGGGGGCTTGAGTGACAGAAAGTCCAGGGAACAGCCTTTGGCAGGGCCAGGAGAACTGGGCAGCAGTTGGGGATAGATGTCCTCTGAGGTTGAGTCATTGGCAGCGACCAGAGTTCAGGCAAGTGGGAAACCCTGCAAGAGTCTCGAGAGCAAAGCCAGAGGCTGTGGAGCCCAGTGGTTCTGGGCACAGGTTCTCTGACTTCCTGGCCTGGATTTGAATCTTGACTTTGCCACTTCCTGGCGAGTCAGTTACTTAACCTCTCGGGACCTCAGTTTGCTTATCTGTGAAATGGAGAGGCAGCATCTCCTTCAAGGCATGGTTGTGAGGATGTAAGGAAGCAATACGTGTGAAATTCTGTAACTGAGCCTGGCAGGTAGCAAGCGCTCGATACACGTACTCAATGAGAATTTACGAGGGCCCCATGGGTGCTGCCCGTTCTAGAAGCTGTGGTTAGAACAGTGAGCAGAATAGACAAAAATGCCTGCCCTTAGGGAGCTGGTACTCTGGTGGGCGAAGGCGGACAACTGATAAACAAGTAAGCGTCTGAAATGTATTAGAGGTGACGAGTTCTACAGAGAACAGGCGACGCAGGGAAAGCGGATAGGGGAGGGGAGAGGAGGGGTGGTCAAGCGAGGCCCACTGAGAAGGTGACCCTGCAGCAGACACTGGAGCAGGTGAGGGAGTGAGCACTGTGGGTACACAGAACCGGGGCTTCCAGGCAGGACCAGCAGGTACCAAGGCACTGGGGTGGGGGTGAGGTGGTGTGGCAGGAAGCAGCGGGGCCAGGCCACTCGGGGCCCTTCCCAGCTAGGGGGAGGGCTCTGGCTTTTACTTTGGGTGAGACAGGTGCCTATCGAGGGCTCTGAGCAGAAGAAAAACATGGCCTGTTATGCCTTAATCATTCCAGATCATTCTGGCTACAGTGGGGGCCGTAGACTGTAGGGGAGGAAGCGGGGCAGGGAAGAGGCCACTGCAACACCCAGGCAGGAGAGGACGGTGCCCAACCAGGTTGGCAGCAGAGGGCGGGGGAAGGTCCGGACCTTGGGAAAGGGCACCAAAGATGACTCGGGATTTGGCCTGAACAGCAGGAAGGATGGAGGAGGTGCCATGAGCCCCAGGAAGATGGAGGGAAGAGCAAGTTTGGGGGAGAAGATCGGGGTCTGGCCTTGGGTGCATCGATTTGGAGATGGAGGTGGGGCACCTGGAGAACAGTCTGGGGACGAACCTTTGGGAGTCGTCAGCATAGAGACCCTGGACTGGAGGAGATCCAGGTGCAAGGGTGTGGGGAGGAGGGGACCACACCCTGCAGCTCCCCAGGTACAAGGGTGAGAAAGATGAGGAGCAGCCAGCAAAGGAGGCTGAGGTGGGAGGACAGCGGAAGGGAGCACTGCCCCCCAGGCCAGTGTGAGAAGTGTCCCGAGAGGCAGGGAGATAGGCTGGGTCAGACACTGCTGCTGCCAAGAGGCTGAGGCATAGTAACTGTGGTTGCTACTGTCAGATCAGCACTGATGAGTCAGGAATAAAAATTCCAAAAGATACTTATGGGCCATGCATCCTGCTGAGCACTTTGCAAACATCGTCTCCCTGGATCCTCACAATCTAGACCAGTGGAGGGTGCTGGGAGGAGGGTCCCCGTGGGCTGAGATCCAGGCAGGGGAAGAGGCTGGCTCTAAGGGGTGTAGGGCTCATAAGACAGGCTTCCCTGCAGCTCGGAGCTGTTGGCCCCGGTGACACAAGGACTGAGACTCACTACTGTCAAGATGCGCCAGTCACGTTTCATCCTTGTCTGTCTCCAACCCGATCATGTCCTCAGCAGCCTTGGCCCAGGGCCCTAGGAACTCCTGGGTCCTGAGGAGTGGCGTTGGACCGTGAGAGCTGCCGGGCTCTGCAGAGCCTCAGCTGAGGTTGTCATTGTCAAAAAGAATCCTGGGGCACAATGACAAGGGAGTGGAAGGCAAAAGCACAGTATTTAGAGTCGGACAGACTTGGGTGGCATCTCAGCTCTGCCACTGCTAGTTGTGTGACCTCGAACAAGTCACTTTTCTGGGCTTCAGTTCCACCATCTGTAAAGAGGATTTTTCTTCTTCAGTAGTTTGGTTCTGAAATAATTTTGAATCATTGAAGGGTTACACAGGTAGCACAGGGAGTCCCCAGTGCCCTTCGCTCGCTTTCCCTGACGTCACGTAACCTCAGGGCGTTTATCAAAGCCGAGAGTCAGCCCTGGTGCCCGACTGTTAACATAGAGAGTGAAGTCCACGCTCTATTGGGATGTCCCCAGTGTTCCGTGATTCTCTCTTTCTCCCCCAGGATGCAGTCCAGGGTATCACGTTGCACTGCAGATTTCTGTTTGTTCTAAGTAGACTTTATTTTTAGAGCAGTTTTAGGTTCAAAAGGAAGGTCCAGGGATTTCCCGCAAGCCCCCCCCCACCCCCACATCAGCATCCCCCACCAGGATGCTACCTTCATTACAATTTGTGGCCTACATTAACACGTCATTTTTATACTTGGGGTATTTTTTTATTTTCTTGAAATTTTTTTAATCATAAAATTAAAAGACACACGATCTGTGACACTGCCCCCCCCAATCTCCTTTCTTCCGTGCTGGCTCCGTCCCCACAGCGGTTCTCTTCTGCAGTGGCAGCTCCAGGAAATTGAGTGACCCCAGAGGAGGAGGACTTCCCTTTCCTGTGCATTCTAGAACAAGTCCCAAGTGTGATACTCCATGGCCCAGCCGGGTCCCATGTCCCCTCTGAGTGGATCGCAGCCCACACCTGGAGTCCGGAAGGGATGCTCAGCCCCAGACAGACTGAGAGTGAAGTGGAGGTGGTTCCCGAAGGAAAGTGGGTGCTGTGGCCTAGGGGCGAGGGCCCTGATGCCGGGCAGGCGGGGGCGGCAGGTGCCTGCACTCCCCCAGAGGGACCGTGTGGGCCAGAGGTGACAAGATGGTGCCATGAATATCAAGCATGTGGGCTGGCCCACGGTGAGTGCCCCTGGAGGTTCACTGCTGCCACCGAAAAGCTGGAACAGAGGAAGCACTGCTGGGTCACAGACTTGACCACGGTAGCAGGGACTGAGACTAGATGGGACATGCCTTCCTGAGTAAACTGAGGCAGGGCCCCACGGGAGAAAGCTCAACCTCCAGACTGGTGAACTCAGGATCTTACAGTCATGTGGGCACGTGTGCACACGCACACTCACACACACATCTGTGTGGTTGGCAGACGGTGGTCTTGGTCACCTCCCTAACTTGCCACAGCTTTTTCCCGCAAGCAAGGGTATCCCAGTGCCCGCGTGTTTGACTCCTGCTTGGTAATTAACGAGCAGTGGCCCCCGTCCGACCATCAGGGCAAGATAAAGTGGCCTTGGCGCTGAGCTAACCCCATGCTGAATTATTTATCGCCCACATTCCCGAGGCTGTTTAAGTGATGGACGGCAAGCGACCTTGCTGTCTCAGCCCGACCTGAGGGCCGGAGGGCCCGAGCCTTGCTTGTTCTCAAACCTGGGGAGGAGCCAGGGAGAGAGGTAAGCACTTCTGAGCACGTACGCTGGTCCCAGTGGACCCTTGCAGCCAGCCCGGGAGTGGGCTCTGTTATCCCTGTTTTACTGAGGACGGTCCCGAGACCCAGAGGGGACAGGGACTTGTCCACAGTTGCAGAAAGAGGGGAGGTGAGATCTGAACCAGCTCTGCCTGGTCTCAGCCCAGGGCTCTTCCAGCCCACCTCCCGCTGTCTTGGAGCCCCACCCCTGACCCAAAGGTTCAAACAGATGTTCACTTGACAAATATCAGTGCCAGGCAGTGGGAGCACTTGGTTTTTCTTCTCGGTAAAAGGCCTGATGACGGCCGGCTTGCTGGAAACACTGAGCGCGGGATCGTGGTGCCTCCTTGATGCCGAATTCACGGGGCTGAAGCAAAAGCAGACAACGCCGTCTCGCCCTCCTTGATGCTCCGGTGCATTTCTTTATAGCCTTTCCCGCGTATTTTTCTTCTGCGGTTAGGATCATGCAGTTCCTTTAACTCAGCCTTCTGTTTGCTTTAATATTGCATCACAGGCGTTTCTCATGTCCCTGGAGATCACTATAGAAATCATTCAGATCCCTTCTGTTTCACTTAAAATTAGTTTATCCGTTAAAAAAATTCCAGCAGTTTAAAAGGGTCTATGCAAGGAAAACCAGTCTCCCACTCCCCGTCCTCCGGTCCTTCTGGCTTCTGTTCCAGCCGCGACCTTGTGCCTCTTAGAGACGGTCTGTGCTCTTTCGTCTATAGTCCTCTTCAAACACAGGACGCAGCGCACCGAGCGCCGTCCCGCACCTTGCTGTTAGCACGCGTGCGTGCTCTTGGCTGTGGTCCCCTATCAGTGCACACAGAGCCGGCTTCTCTGTAACGACTTCCCGTGTCATCGTCCTGTGGTTGGGTCATCATGTGTCTCCTTGGTCTCCTAGAGATAGACACTGAGGTTGTTTCCAGTGTTTTGCTCTTATGTCAGCACTGCAGTAACTGTCCTCGTGCGCGTCCTTTTGCGCATGTGCAGTTGGTCTGCAATGAGTCATGTTTACCCGTGGCTGGGCAAACATGGTATTTAAAGGCGATTTAATATTCCATTATGATGATTGAATGGGACATTTATGGCAGACAAAAATCTTCCCCCAAATCGGGGTTAGTTGCTATTCCATGCATGTCTAGATCCCTAAAGTGGGCCCCACATACATTTCAGCCACATGCTGAACAGCTGAGGCACAAATGTGTATGAATGTTTTCAGCCAAGGCTGAAGGCTTTGGGCAAGAAAGTCCATCCATTTTCCTAATCGTTCAGCCATTGGGAAGTTTTAAATAATTTTTGTTCAGGCTAGGCACTGTGGCTCACACCTATCATCCCAGCACTTTGGGAGGCTGAGACGGAAAGATGGTGTAAAGCCAGGAGTTCAAGACCAGCCTGGGCAACGTAGCGAGACCCTGTCTCTACCAAAAAATTAAAAAATTAGCCAGGCATGGTGGCGCATGCTTGTAGTCCCAGCTACTCAGAAGGCTGAGGCAGGCGGATCACTTGAGCCCAGGAGTTCAAGGCTGCAGTGAGCTACGATTGCACCACTGCATTCCAGCATGGGCAATGGCATGAGATCCTGTCTCCAAAAACAAAAATTTGTTCAAGAAGTTAATGGCTCTCGCGGTCATCATTGATTATTGCTGTGTACTTCATTGTACATGTATGCTGTGTACTTTAAACATACACATATTGTTATATTGTTTATGTGTACAAAACACACACATTTATTCTTCGAGTGAGAATTTTAACCTATGAAGCATATAAGGCAATACTGCATCCCAAACTACAATGAGAATGATAATATTTGGAAGCAAATCCTTAGGTGTTGTATCAGTTAGCTATTATTGTGTAACAAACATCCACATAAATTCAGTGGCATGCAACAGGGAACATGTATTTAACTCAGGCTGTCTAAATGGGGCTCAGCAGGGTGGTTCAGCTCTGCTCCACGAGTCTCTCATCCTCCTCGTGGGACCAGTGGGCTTGCTGGGCAAGTGGAAACACACAGGGTTTCTTAAGGCCTACGCTTAGAACTATCAATTCTGCCTCATTCTATTGGCCAGTGCAAGTCCCTGGCTCAGCCCACATTCAAGGGGCAGGGGAAATGCACACTGCCTCTTTAGTGGGAGGAAGTGCAAAGTCACGTGGTAAGGAGCATGGCTATAGGGAATGGTGAAGACTCAGGCCAGTGGTGCAGGGCAGGCATCCCCAGATGCTAACAGTAGTCTTAATTGACATACCCTGTTCTTATTACTGACAATTTTTTGCTGATTAGCTATGATGGTTACCTGTGTGACCTCAGATTAGTAACTTTGCTCATGGTCAGAGATGCCAGGAGTGGCCTTGATGTAAGTATTAGGCCAGGCCAAAGCCACAGAGCAGGTTTGGCCATGTCCAGAGGCTGAAGATAGACACAGGTCATGCTGGATATTTGGCAGGGGAGGGGGCCCAGGCCTGCTGGTTTCCATGCCTGGGTCAGGGCTGTGTCCATGGCGTAGACCAGTCAGCTCTGCACTCTTGGTGGGGTAACAGGGGCTCCTTCTCATTGCAGGGGAATATGGGTCCCGCTGCCTTCTGGCTCCTGCTCTTCCTTCTCAAGAATCCGGAGGCCCTGGCTGCCGTGCGCAGAGAGCTCGAGCAGATCCTCTGGCAGGCGGAGCAGCCTGTCTCGCAGATGACTGCCCTCCCACAGAAGGTTCTGGACAGCACGCCTGTGCTCGGTGAGATGCCAGACCCTCCAAAATAGCCTCTCTAAGACCAGGTCATCATGGGCTACCCCAAACCCCAGCCCCCGAACTTGGGCTCCTGTCCTCCAGGGTCCATCAGTGTCCTCTGACCTGGGGTTTCCCTGAGCCTCCTATCTTTGTAACCTGGCATCTCCATGCCCCAGTCTCAGCTGCCCAAGGCTCATGGTCTCGGTAAGAGATTTTGGGTAGCAAGTGACAGAAAACCTAACTTAAACTGGCTGGAAAAGGGATTTTATTTGGGATGGGTAACTAAACAGTCCAGAGGGACTTGTTTCAGGCACAGGTGGATCCAGGTGCTTTAGCAGTGTCATCAGGACCACTCAGTCCCTCTCCATCTCTCAGCCCCATTTCCCACTGGGTTGGCTCCAGTCTCAGGCCGGCAAGATGGCTGCCGGCAGCACAAGGCTGACTTGCTCTTGGCTCTGTGGGGCTGTGCCTCTCTTACAACATTCCCACCAATAGTCCCAAGACCGTATCTCATTGGTTCTCTTTGGGTCATGTGCCCATCCTGAACCAATCACAGGGCTCAGAGGGATGCTCTGATTGGCCAGTCACAGCCCAATCCCAGGAGTTGAGTGTAGAATCAACAACCCAACCTTGGAGAGTGGGAGGGGGTGGACCCTAGGGGAAAACCAGGGGAATATGTGCTGAATAGGCTGGATAGGCTAAAACAGACATTGATGGCCCCACTCTCTCCCCAGCCTTATGATATTTGTGTAGCTCCCACCTTCCTTCACAGCTTCTCTTGGAGTCACACCCAGATACCCTCACATTCAAGGATCTCTGAGGGATGACAGAGATCACATCTCATCATCTGACCTTTTTCATCTTGCTGTGTGACTATGGGGAAGGCATGTACCCTCTCTGAGCCTCTTCATCTTCCTCTGTATAATGAGAGCTGGGGTGGCATTTGAGTAGGTGAGGGGACAGCCTGCTGACCCTTCCTGCACCTACCCCTTGCAGACAGCGTGCTGAGTGAGAGTCTCAGGCTTACGGCTGCGCCCTTCATCACCCGCGAGGTTGTGGCGGACCTGGCCATGCCCATGGCAGACGGGAGAGAATTCAACCTGCGACGTGGTGACCGCCTCCTCCTCTTCCCTTTCCTGAGTCCCCAGAAAGACCCAGAAATCTACACAGACCCGGAGGTAAATGGCAGGGGCACCTGGTCATACTGGGGACTAGGGGAAAATCAACAACTTTGGGATCTGCCAGATCCCGGCCATAGCCCGGCTTTGCCCTTAGTTTGCTGCGTGACCGGGCCCAAAGTGTTTCTCCTGTCAGTGTCTGCATCCTCCCCTGTGAAACGGACCCTGTTACAGCACCTGCCTCACACGGTTGTTGGGAAGATTAAATGAGATCATGTAAGAAAAGGCCTCACGGTGCCTGGATACACAGAGTGCTTTGTAAGCCATAGCTGAGTGATTTTCCTTTTTTTCAGAATGTTATAAATGTCAGTTTCCAACACTTTTCCCTCTCCCCAGACTTTGAGATGGGGCAAACTTTCCCAACTGCTAACAGGTTGAGTGCTTATTTATTTGTGTGCCAAGCCCCATGCTACATGCTCATTCATCCATTCATCCATCCATCCATCCACCTAGCTACCTATTCATCCACCCATCCATCCATCCCTCCACCCATCTGCCCACCAATCTACCCATCCATCCATCCATCCACCCATCCTTCCATCCACCCATCTACAGACTCATCTACCTATCCATCCGTCCATCTACCCATCCATCCATCTATCATTCTTTCCACTGGTCCATTCACCTGTCCTTCTACCCATCTTTCAGCACCTATCCATGCCAAGCCTTGTGTGTACCAGGGTACAGGGTACTTACGAGGGTTCAGTATAACCCAAGGAAATTGGCATTCTCTTTTTTAAAAAACTGTTTTAATTTCTTCGTTTTACATTATAAAAGTAATATGTACTTATGAAATAGAAGCATAGAGAAATATATATTTAAAAGCAAAAAAAAGAGAAAAATCCCCTCCGCTTCAGTTCCAGAGTTCCCTAACATTGTTGGGAGTGTATCCTTTGAGTCAGTGGTCCCCAGCCTTTCTGGCACCAGGGACCAGTTTCATGGAAGACAGTGTTTCCACAGAAGGCTGGGGAGGGAAGCAGAGCTCAGGCGGTGACGTGCAGCCCTGTCCCGTGCACCCCAGGGGATGGGAACCGCAGCTTTAATTTGTTGCATGCCTTTACAGACATACACACAACACATACATGCATGGATAGATCAGTGTGTGTGTAGGATCACACAGAACATGCTATTCTGAAACTTGCTTTGTTCACTCAACAGCCAGTTGTAGATTCTTTCCACGTCAGCACACACAAACCTTTTGCAATAGTTTTTAGCCAGTCCTCCATCAGTTGACCTTTACGTCGTTTGCAGTTTTCTCCTGTGGCTGTGATGAACGGCCTCAGACGTTTTTCTTGGTACAGGCTTGTTGTGGGGGTGGGCTCAGAAATGGACCTTCTTCCTACTTCAGGTGTTTAAATATGACCGATTCCTGAACCCGGACGGATCAGAGAAGAAGGACTTTTACAAGGATGGCAAACGGCTGAAGCATTACAGCATACCTTGGGGGGCAGGGCACAATCAGTGCCTGGGGAGGACGTTCGCCACCAACAGCATCAAACAGTGAGTGGGGGCCGGGCCGCGGTGGGGGTGGGGGCTGGGGCTGCCCTTCTCTCCTGCGGCCGAGGGGCTCAGCCAGGAGAATGGTTCAGGGCAGAGGCTGTAAACGGACAGTACATGAGCTGTCTCCTACCCACAAATCTATTTATTTGTGTGTCTTTTTAATGTGTGCTAACCTTTAAGGATCAGAAGAACGCACATAAAAAGTTGGATTTCTGATTTCTTTTGAAATAATCAGATCTGGCAGCAGGTTCTTCCCTCTGAGACTGGTGTCGGATGCCGCGCACTGGACACTCCGTTCAGAGGCCCGTAGCTGTCCACCTGCCCCTGCCGTGGCGTGTTCAGAACCGCGCGGCAGGAGCTGGCTGAACCTCACTGTTCCCGGTTGGTTACTGTGATGCCTGTGGGGGCCAAGAGGCTCATACATTCTTCCCCCTGGACCCCAGAGCTCAGGATTACAAACAGATTGGATCAGGGGTTAGGACATCTGCCCAGTCCTCTGTCTGGCCTGTATGTGATCATAAGCCCGGTGACCTTGGAACCTCTCTGTCCTCAACTGTAAAATGGGGGTTCTGATTATAAGCACATCCCAGGGGGTATCAGGATGGATAGATGAATTGGATCTTCTAAGTTCTTAACCCACTGCCTGGCTCATTGTAGGCATTTGATAAATGTTCATTATTATCATAATTACTAATATCATTATTAATGTGCAGATTTTATAATAATGCCATTATTATAGTGCTAAGTGAATGGGTGCATGGCACTTACTTTTTGGTATTAGTTTTACCAACAATGAGACCATAATACAGTTGATCATGAGTATAATACAGCTCATAGGTGTTCCTAAAAATCACCTCACCATGTGAAATCGTACAAAAAAAAAAAATTACAGAGATTATGGGGAGAAGGGGGCTGGGGGCCCAACACTCAAAAACCTCATCAGTGACACATAAAAAAACATAACCCAACAAAAAATGGTAATGTAGTCTTACACATGTTAAGTGGTTAGGAAATATATAAGCGCTCCAGTAAATACGGCTGTAGGTAGAGTGTAGGTGTGTGTGTGCATATGTTTTGTGGATTTCTGCACAGTGAGGTTCAGCTGGGTGCGGTTTTTGTGTTCACCTTGTGTTCCTTGCAAATGAAATCTCATAGGAGCAAATTCAGACTTTTTGTGATGCTCAAATCATGCCCGAATATGTCAATCATGCTGGGGCAAATTCAGGTGTTCGAAACAAGTGTGAGAGCAGAACTGACCGCGGTTCCTGCCTCATTGAGTTTTTGAACAGATACAAAGAGATAGTGGACGCTGAATGCTTAGCAGATGTCTGGCACATAGAGTTTCAGTAAATTAGCTAATTTGTTGTTATTTTTATCTCAATTGTCATGGCAACCCTGGCAGGTAGTTATCAGTCTCAAACTGAGTCTATCCAGGTGAGGTGTCTAAATAATGATAATAGTAATAAAAGATTAAAAAAAAACCTGAGTCTAGACAGGTCGAATCACGTGCATGGCCATGCTCCTTGGAAGTAGAGAGGCCGGGATTCAGAGGCAGGTGCGGGCGCAGAACCCTCCCTCGCCCAGGAACTCATTCTCTAGTGTCCTGCAGCGTCCAAGCTGGAAGGATCCATCAACCTTTCCTCTCTTTGGCCAGAGGGGAGAACTGAGACCCAGAGTGGGAAAGAAACTTGGCAAAGGCCAGGTACGCGTTCGTGGCACAGCCCAGGTCTCCTGTCCAGAGTGTGAACGTCCCTCTCTTCACTCGGTCGTGAGGTTGAAGAATCCCTGCCGTGTGCTCAGCCCTGACCTCGGTGGGGTACGGCTGGTGATGGGACCCAGAGTCGGAAAGATACACTCCTGACTCTTACGAACACGGGCAGTGGCAAGTAAGATAAGACAGGTGGGCAGGAACCAGTTAACATCCATCAGGCCTGCCCCACATTTCTGGGGGCGCTGATGACATCATACACATGGCAGCTTTGTATATTCACAGTTTTCCAGGAGATGGCAGTAGAGAGCGCTCAGTCTCCCAAAGTGGGTCTATTAGGACAGTTCTCAGAGACGGCAGTAAAATGTCTTGGGAGAACGGTGCCTGTCTCTGATCTCACACAAGCACCTGTGGGCTAGCAGCAGCCCTGGCCAGGACAGACAGACAGTGGGGGTTCCAGGAGTTTGGAGAAATGGGGGATTGGGCAGCAGGGACCGGAAGAGCTGCTGTATCCACCAGCATAAGCTCAGCTCTGCTGCTGTGACAAGGACTGCCAGTGTCAGTGGCTTCTACCAGCAGAGGTTTAGCTCCTGCTAACACAACATTGGCTGTGGGTTTGGGGGGCTTCTCCCCTCCACACAGAGACTCGAGGGCCAGGCTCTTGCCATCTTTCGGCTCCACCATCTCAACCTGAAGCTTGCACAGCTGCCAGGCGGGAGGGGAGGCTGGAGAGTCACACACCGGCTCCTAAATGCTTTGATGGGGAAGTGACTCATGACACTTCCGCTCAGAGCCCGTTAGCTGGAAGTCACCCGCCAGCCTGCCTGACCTCACAGGGTGCTGGCAGAGGCGCAGGAGCTCATGGCTTTCGGGGGAGCAGCAAATGCCTTCGCTCTCCCCCCTCTCTCCCCTCCTCACTTTTCCCAGAGTGAGAGCTGGGATCGGACTCAGAAGGAAGCCATTGTTCCCCTGCCTCGTTCTCAGCCCCTCAACGCCACCTCTCTGCAGATTTGTGTTCCTCGTGCTGGCACACCTGGACCTGGAGCTGATCAGCGCAGATGTGGAGATGCCCGAGTTTGACCTCAGCAGGTACGGCTTCGGGCTGATGCAGCCGGAGCACGACGTGCCCGTCCGGTACCGCATCCGGCCGTGAGACGCAGGCGCGGGCGGCCTCCGCGCGCCCCTCCGTCGGCCGCCCCAGCCTCCGGCTCTCCGTGTCCGCACTGGGCTTGGGCACGGGTGCCAGCGTCACCACTTCCCCGTTCTTCTCGCAGAAGGCTGTGCCCAGGGGAGGGGAAGAGGGGAAGCCGAGAGAGGCGAGCAAAGAAGAGACACCAGAAGCTCTGCAGAGTCTCTGCTGTAAAGTTTCAGTTCCCCAATCGGGCTCTTTCTGCTTCCAGCTCACTGTGCCTGTGCTACGCACAGACGCTAACACGGACCCGGCAGAACCAGGAGCCCTCACTGTTGTGCCCCTAGTTCCCAGGGCGGTCGCCTCCCAAGTTCTTAACGACTGATGTGCTCCAGGCCTTGTGTAGTTGGAGCAGGTGCTGGCCACAGAGGGGCCACTCAGAACCTAGCAGTGTGCCCATTGAAATTATTCTGTCCCCCCGTCACTATGAAGTTAGGTAAAGCCAAAGGAGCCCCTTAGAGCATCTGCTTCCCTGGGTGTCCCTTTCACTGGACACCTCCCGCGTCGCTCTGCTCACACTGAGACTTGAGGCAATGCAGGCGGTTTCATTGAGTGTTGAAGTGGGGCACCACTTCATTGAGTGGGGCACCCTCTCAACACTGGGCTCTGTTCTAAAGTTATGGGCGCTGAGTGGGATGGGCTTTCCTGGCATCAAGAGACTCAGGGAGCTAAGGAAGACGCAGCCTCGATGGGATAGCTCCCGGGACCGGGCAGACCAACACAGAGGAGATGCCGATGTCATCCACGCTAGTGCGGAAGCTCCAGCGCCGGGCAGACTTGTTTTGTTTGGCCTTCGCCTGAAAAAAATTACCTTAGTTGTGATCATCTTTGGCAGAGTTGATTCAAAATGTCCGGCTTCTCTTGAAAACTTGGTAGATCTGGCCACCCGGGGCCCATGTCCCCAAGGTTAACGCTGGCCAGAGCTGAGTGGCAGCCACAGGGCACGTGCTCTCTGGTTCCCCAGGGTTCTCAGTGGTCTGACTCTCCATTCACAGACACTCCTGGCCCTGAGGCATTTGAGTTCGAGACCCTGTTCTAACCCTTAGAAGTGGTATCGTAGGAGGTGGCAGGGACCAGCTAATTGGTCTAAAGACCAATCGTCCATCGCAGCCTGGGTGCACCATCCTCTGAACAAACTGATCAGTGATGAAAACCTGGCTTTGCCTCCGTTTTCAAAAAAAGCAGCTTAAAGAGAAAAATTGGCTGGGCATACTGGCTCACACCTGTAATCCTGGTGACTTAGGAGGCTGAGGCAGGAGGATCGCTTGAACCCAGGAGTTGGAGGCTGCAGTGAGCTATCATAGGATCATGCCACTGCACTCCAGCCTGGGCAAGAGAGCAAGACCCTGTCTCTTAAAAAAATAGAAAAATAAATTGCCTGCAAACCTTTAGTATGATGGTAAATAATATATTTTTATTAATATTAGGTCCTGTTTATTGAGTACCCTTTAAATGCCTATAATGGGCACAGTAGACATAGCATCTCTACTCTTCCCAGCATCTCTGATAGTTATGCCCAGTTTACAGATGAGAAAACAGACTCAGAGAGGTGCAGTGACTTGCCCAGGGTCACACAGCTTGTAAGCTGGTAGAACTCGCAAACATACTTACTGTCTCAGGAGCAAACGCCTGATGGGCCTCTCTCTCTTCCCTGGGCTCAAGGGGGTGGGGCTGGGCAGTTCTCTTTGACTTGGAAGGGCTGATGGAGCCAGAGGCTCATGGGTACATCTCATGAGACACAGGCACAGATACATACACACACACAAAACAAAGTCCTTCTAGCTTCAGCTGGAGGGAGAGGACAGGACCCACGACCTCTGAATATTCCAGAGGCTCAACTCTTTCAGAGCAGCGCTGGGGCTTGGGGGCTTCCCTGGCCCTCAGCCTCCAGGCACCCCTGGATTCCCAGACAGACACCAGTGATTGGCAGGAGGCGGGATATCCCCAGGGAAACCCATCTTCACGCCTGGGTGACCCCCGCTGCCGCCTGCTTCTTAACTCTGCAGGAAATCAGAGCTGGCAGCCTCCTGTGGGAGGACAGAGCCGGTTTCCATGGCAACCCTCAGCTGCCTCATCGTGGCTTGGAAGGGAAGGAAGAAAGCACCGGCAGAAATAGCTATGAAGGTCTTGCAGGTTGCAACCCTGCTGTGCTGGGGGAAAGCCCTTACGACTTCCCCCTTCCAAATCAGGCTGGCTTGTCACTGAGACTGGATTCTCACCTACCTTCAAAGAAGGGCCAATTCTCTTTAAAGGTGGCACCTCCTTGGAGCCACGATCATTAGTGAATCACTCGAGGAAAAGACGGTTCTCCCACCAGGCAGCTCCAGCTGGCACCTGATATTGAAGTATGGCTCAGGAGGCAATGATTTTTCATAAACCTGCCCTTGTTTTAATCTTTATTATTTTTTTTCCTTTCTTCTCCTTAAAAAAATAAGCTATAGAGAATAGAGAGAGAGATGAGTGGACTAGCTATTTGCTGCAGGTTGGTTAGGAAGGTACCTATACATCATCATATGTTTTCATACTTTGCTTAAGGATCACAAATTGCAGGACATGTGTTAGAAATATCCTTAGGTTGACCTAATGAAGTGTTTCCTTAACAGTGTCATTATTATTATTTGCTATATTTTATATTACTGTTTACTAAATATTCTCCTTTAAACAGACTCGCTTTTTAAGCTTAAATTTGTAGGAAAAGGGAACTTTTTTCGATTGCTGCCAGTAATGGACAACATGTATCACTCGCTGCCAAAAATAGAAAGTGGCTGTGAAAAATACATTTGCTGGAGTGTGGGGTGGGCTCCATGCTGGTGTCGCCAAGGCTCAGAGCCCTAGAGCTGTCTCTTCTCCGTTACAAAATGAGATGAGCAAGTGTCAGATTGCCTTAAGGCCACACTGGCATCTCCCTGACTCTCCAGGGACAGAGGAGGAGTAAGTTGCTCACCACCTGGGCCACCCAGAGCCACCTCCCCCACCAGCGGCCCCCCCACAGGGAGCTGGTGATATCTTACCTAGCTGTTCTCCAGGTGGAGAAACAGGCTCTAAGAGTCCAAATGTCTTGCCCAAAGTCATTGATTTTGATGATTTTTTTAATAAATGGTGTTTCCTGAGTAGCAGTGATTGTTATGGCTATTTTAATAAAGAGTTCTATTTTCATATAACATTGTCGAGTGGAAACATGCTGAAATCTATTAAACTGTCCTTGATTGTGGAACTGCCTCTGAGTGTGATTCCGATGGAGGGAGTCGGCCATGTCTGAAATGATGAGGTTAGTCCCTGGGGTGGGAACACAGAGCACATACTCTGTGCCCGGCCCTGCAGGGCCTCTCATAGACAGAATCAAGTCCTCCACCCATCTGCCAAGGCATGTGTTATTATCCCCATTTTCACAGAGGAAGAAACTGAGGGTCAGAGAGGTGAAGTGGCTCACCCAAGATCAGGTGGCTAAGAAGCAGTAGCCTCAGGATTCCAATGCAGGCCTGTCTGCCGCCTGAGTCGCTTCCGTCAGTGATGCTCCTGCTGGCAGTGGAGGGACTGAGCACCCATAGAGGACCCCATTGGGGTGGAGGGTCACAAGCAGACAACACAAAAGATTTCTTAAACATTCATTGGACGTCTTCCAACCTCCGTCAGAATGCATGCATTTGCTTTAAGATAAAAAAGAAAGGGTAAAATGGATTAAATTAGCTTTGTGAACGATGAAAAGGGGGAAATTTTCTCTCAAACCTTGGAGTAAAAATATGCCCCAAGGCAGATGTCATCATCAGTTTGCTCATCTGGGGTCACGGAGGCACATCTGGTGGGACTGGATTTGGCTGAGTGTGGCAGACTTCTCAAAGTCACATGACAGCATTTTACACTTTAAAGTGTTTACATTCGAAAGAGCAGACTTTTTGTCTCTCTCAAGCAGATATGGGAGACCAGAGGTGATGTGGCATCTCCACAATCACCACTTTTCTGGTCCTGCTAGCATCTCTAACCAGTGGTTTCCACGCAGGGCTGCTTAAGCTCCAGCCATTTTGTCCACGTTCCAGCCAGCAGGAAACAGGGAGGAGCAAAGAGGAGAAAAGCCTGCTTTCCTCCCATTGGTCAGAACTTACTCACATGACTCCTTTTGCTACATGGGAGGCTGGGAAATGTAGTCTTTCCAGAACATCAGTGTGTGCCCCCAGAGGGGTACCATGCTCTCCTGTTTACCAGTCATGGTCTGAGCCACATGGCAGGGCCAGAGGGACAGGGCTTGGGTTTCCTGAGCCGCTGGCTTTACATTCGAGATTTTAGGGATCTGCAGCTCCAAGACTTCGGCCTTTCATGCCCTTATACCATCAATGTCAACGGAAGGATTCCAGCATTTTATTTTGCCAGGTAAGGACATTAAGAAATACATTTTTATGTAGGGTGGGCACTGTGGCTCACTTCTGTAATCCCAGCACTTTGGGAGGCCGAGGAAGGAGGATCACTTGGGGCGAGGAGTTCGAGACCAGCCTGTGCAACCCCATCTCTACAAAACATTTTTAAAAATTTGCTGGATGTGGTGGCCTGCACCTATAGTGCCAGCTACTTTGGAGGCTGAGGCAGGAGGATCACTTGAGCCCAGGAGTTTGAAGTTACAGTGAGCTATGATGACACCCAGCACTCCAGCCGGAGCGACAGAGCAAGACCCTGTCTCTAAACGGGGTGGGGGAAGAAGAAGAAATAGATCTGTCATTTATTCCCACTGTCAGTTTGATCTCCCTAAAGCAGAAAGATAGGTTCCCTATCAGACCGCTCACTCAAAAATTGATACTGAATAGCCCAAAAGGTGGAAACAACCCAAAAGCTCATCGACTAATGAATGGATAAACAAAATGTGGTATATCCATACGATGGAATAATATTTGACAATAAAAAGGAATGAAGTGCTGATACATGGGACAACATGAAACAACCTTGAAAACATTACACTAAGTGAAAGAAGCGGGTCGCAAAGGGCCACATATTATATGACTCCGTTTCTATGAAATGTCTAGAAGAGGCAAATCTGTAGAGCCAAAAAGTAGACTAGCGGTTGCCAGGGAGGGCGTGGATGGGGAGAGACAGAGACTGAGCACTAATGAAATCTGAAGTTGATCATTGCACAACTCTGTGAATACACTAAAAACCATCGAATTGTACGTTTTAAATGGGTGAATTTTATAGTATATGAATTATATCTTAATAAAGCTGTTATGTATATTTTTAAAGTAAATATTTTGAGCACCTCGCATGTGCCAGGCACCATCGTAGGCAACAGGGGCCCAGCAGTGAGTAAAACAGACCAAAAAAAAAAAAAAAATCCTTGTTTTCACAGCATTGACCTTTTCATGGAAGAGACAGCAATAAACTGGGTAAATAAGATATCAAGTAGGTCAGATGGTGCCAAGTGCTTTGGAGAAGAACAGAAGGGGGTTGGGAAGTGCAATTTTAAATAGGGTGGGCAGGGACGGCCTCCCTGGGGGACATTTGAACAGAAACTCAAAGAAATGAGAGGAGCAAACCATTTGGATATCTGAAGGAAGAATGTTCCAGAGAGATGCGGACAATGCAAAGATGGGAAGCTCCCGGCAGGTTCCAGGAACGGAGGAGGCCAGTGTGGCCAGGAGCCGTGGAGGCCTCTGGGTAGAGGAGGGGCATGCTCTGGCATGTTCTGGCAGGATCCGTCTCACTGTGTGTGTGGAGAGTGGGCTGCGGGAGGAGGGGACAGCCCCAGCCCGGGCGAGGTCTCTGCCCTCATAGATGTCATGTTCAGGCAGAAGGGACCATCCAACAAAGGAGCGAATCGGCGTGCGCGCGTGTCGGATGCCGAGGAGGCTGTGAAGACCAGCAAACAGCCGGATGTGATGCGAGGTTGGCAGGGAGGGGGAGATGCCACGGCCTTGGAGACAGACAGGGAAAGTCTCCAGCGGTGGCGTGTGAGCTGAAGTCAGAATGACAAGTATCAGCCTTGCAAAGGACCAGGGGAAGAACATTCCAAAAAAAAAGAGACAACAAATGCAAAGGCCCTAAAGAGGTAAGAGGCGTGGTGTGTTGGAGAGGCGGTGAGCACCCCTAGGGGGCTGAGGCCGGGTGAGGGGCAACCAGAGAAGCTCCAGGAGCACGTCTCTGTCAGCCGTGGCCAGCAGGCTGGTGCCCTGCATGTTAAGTGCCCTGGGTTTAAGTAGGGAAGTAAACCACTGTGCTTTAAATGGAATCAACATAGCTTCAAGAAAACCAAGTTCTAGGCCTAGATTACACCTGTAATCCCAGAACCTTGGGAGGCCGAGGCAGGAGGACCCCTTGAGGCCAGGAGTTCGAGATCAGCCTGAGCTACATAGTGAGAGCTTGTCTCTATAAAACTTACAAAAATTAGCCAGGTGTGATGGCACACACCTGTAGTCCCAG
>CAUYRT010089517.1:0-18152 GCA_963574885.1 Lepilemur ruficaudatus
TATAAATTTAACTAGCTTAAGTAGAGCAGATACTGTATCCAGCAGGAGTGGGATAGTACATAATAGGTCCTTGAAATCTTATAAGGCATGGCTGGGCGTGGTGGCTCACGCCTGTAATCCTAGCACTCTGGGAGGCCAAGGCGGGAGGATCGCTCAAGGTCAGGAGTTTGAAACCAGCCTGAGCAAGAGAGAGACCCCATCTCTACTAAAAATAGAAAGAAATTAATTGGCCAACTAAATATATATAGAAAAAATTAGCCGGGCATGGTGGTGTATACCTGTAGTCCCAGCTACTCGGGAGGCTGAGGCAGGAGGATCGCTTGAGCCCAGGAGTTGGAGGTTGCTGTGAGCTAGGCTGATGCCACGGCACTCTAGCCCGGGCAACAGAGTGATACTCTATCTCAAAAAAAAAAAAAAAAAAAAACTTATAAGGCATGCATTAATTGATCCACTTCCCAGTCAGTTATTAGAAAATTCGGCGACACCCAATTTAGGTTCCCTTTTATAGAGTCCTTTGGGGCTCTATAGTGTCCCTCAGTAGGGACACTGAGATTCCTCATTTGGAATAGGGTACTCACTTCTGGCTGGTGCAGAGTCCTTTGTATTGGAGAACGGGAGGTGTATGAGGGGTTGAGATAATCTGTGGTCTGGGGTCTACAGCGGACTTTGGGGTTTTACAGCAAGCAACCGCTCTCTACTGTGGAGGATAGCCTGCCAATTTTCTTTTAGGGAGATTCCTTTTGTACTCAGTTAATGCTGAAGACTTTAGTGGGTCAGGTTTCTCCTTAAGTTGTCAATTCTTCTGGACCTCTGTTTCTTAGCAACAGCTGGGACTCTATCCACTTACATTGTTCTGTTTTAGCCTCAAAGCAAACAAGAGAGTAAGCAGGCACGGCAGCTTGCCCTTTAGTAATATCCCTATACACATAGTGCATTCCAATCCTAGTGGCTGTTGATAGTGTGAGATATCATTGTATTTCTGTAAGGCATGGAATGGGATAGGCAGTGTAAAATGTTTGAGGTAGCTGAAGAATTGGAGTTGCTTAATATCATTTGCTCCCCCTTGAGAGTATCATTCTTAATGCTAAGATTTCACTTTCTGGTATTCAGTGTAAAAACTTTAGCATTAGAAAAAAATGTAGGAAAAAAATTATGTTGCAATTAAATATGTCCGTTGAATAACTTCTGGATCTGGTCTTACATTCCAAGACCATAGGCTATAGGCAGAAATGGCTATAATTGTCAACAAATTTGTTAACAAATTTGCTTCAATCTACTTTCATCCAGGAATCTTGTTTAGAATTCCTTTCTTTTCCAATGTACTTTTCAAAACTCCATATATAGTAACCAATACACTTGACATTTTTAAAAACATTTTATTAAAAATTTTTTTTTATTTCAGCATATTATAGGAGTACAAATGTTTGGGTTACATATATTGCCTTTGCCCCACCCAAGTCAGAGCTTCAAGCATGTCCATCCCCCAGATGGTGTGCACCGCACCCATTAGGTGTGAATATATCCATCCCTTCCTCCCCGTTGCCACCTGCCCAATATCCAATGAATGTTACTACTATATGTGCATGCACATGTTGAGCAGTTAATACCAATTTGATGGTGAGTATATGTGGTGCTTATTTTTCCATTCTTGTGACACTTCACTTAGCAGAATGGGCTCCAGCTCTACCCAGGATAATACAAGAGGCGCGACATCATCATTGTTTTTTGTGGCTGAGTAGAACTCAATGGTATACATACATCACATTTTATTACACTTGACATTTTTTATATTTGGCTACCAAGTTCTATAATGCACTGTTCAGTAACTACATAGTCTGAGTTCTAAAACATTACTGGAGAAAGCCTGGGTAAAAGATACAACTATTAAGTCCATAGTACCCCCTACTTCACCTTGATTTAGCCAGTTTTAGTTTCTCCGAGGTTTGTTACTTGCAATCCCACTCATAGTCAAACTGAGACAGAGATCTTTTAGTTGTAATTGGCTGAAATCCACTTGAGCTAGCTTAACACACAAAATTTTATTATAAGGATAAATTATGATAGGCAATTCATAAATAGGGAGCAGACTCAACTTTCTTAAGGGAGTGAGATTAGGAACCAGATAGCTATTATATCTGTGTCTGATATGTCAGCAACACTTTGTGCAAGAGACCTTGAAGTCAAATTGCCTGGGTTTTATTCAGCTTCAGCACTTACTTCAAGCAAGCTTCTCAGTTTCCTTACCTGTACAGTAGGGATAATAGTACAGCTTGAGTGTCTCCAATCCAAAAATCTAAAGTCCAAAATGCTGCAAAATCTGAACTTCTTGAGCACTGATATGACATCACAAGTGGAAAATTCCACATCTGATTTCATTGTGATGGGTCATGTATTTCATGCACAAAGTTATTAAAAAATATTAAAATTACCTTTAGGCTATGTATATGAGGTATATATGAAACATAAGTAAGTTTCTTACTCAGATTTGGCTACCATCCCAAGATATTCCATTATGTTTATGCAAATATTCCAAAATCTGAAACACTTCTGGCTCTAAGCAATTTAGATAAGGAATACTCAACCTGTACCAACTTCATAGAGTGATAGCACTTGGAACACTGAGTAACACAGTAAGTAACCTGAGATTATTCTTGTTCTGCATCACAGCTCTCAGATTCTCTACATGCTGCTTGCCACCAAACAAGGTAGCCCTGGCCTAACTTAATATTTTCTCAGTTCAAGTGATCAGCACTCTGACAGGCTTCTCTCAATCCTAATTTTAAATTCTCAGGACAATCCGATTGATTTAGATAGGGTTTAGTTGTTCACCTAGCTAAAGCCAGAGGTGTTAGGTCATCTAATACATAGCTGCTGAGACCCACTCCTGAAAGTGTGTGGACATTTCTCAGAGGTGGAGGATCTGGAATCAAGGATAAAATTCAAAAAGGAAGTTTTCTCTATTTCTCTCAATTTGTTTATCTTTTGTTCTTCTGTAGTCACAAAAGTCCCCAAGTAAGTGACTTACTCAGTGTTACATAACTAATGATAGATGAAGCTGTGGTTCAAAACTAGGTCTGACTCCACATACACTATTCCTTCCGACTAAACAATGCATTAGAGCTATTTATATTTATCGCAAATATATTGGGTAGATAACCCTACTGTTATTTAACCAAGCACTTGAGACGCAAGACTTAAAGTACTTGAAAACTGGCTTTGCTATTTTTATTTTTAATTTTTAAAAATTGAGGTATATTAATATACACACAGTAAAGTTCATAAAATTTAAATGTCCAGCTTGATGAACTTTGTCATACAGATTTACCAAAGTAACAATCACCCAGATAAAGATACAGGACATTTCCATCATTTCAGAAGGCTCACTGAGCCCCTTCCAAGTCAATACCAACCCTAGAGAGGTCATTACTATCCTGACTTCTATCCTCATAAATTAGTTTTGCTTATTCTTGAATTTCATATAAGTGGAATTACACAATATGAATTCTTTTGTGTCTATTTCACTCAACACAATGCCTGTGAGATTCATCCATGTTATTGTGTGTTGCATTTTCTTTTTTATTATTGGGTGTATATTATTCCATTGTATGAATAATATACTTCTCTTTGTTCCAGTTTAGGGCTATAAATAATCAAACTGCTATGAACCTTCTTCTGTAAAACATCTAGTAGACACATGCATTCATTTCTCTTAGGTATACACTCAGCAGTGAAATTCTTGAATTACAGGGTAGGCGTAAGTTCAACTATTATGGATATTGCCCATCAATTTTCCAAAGTGATTGGAACCAGTTCACACTCCCATCAGCAATAAGAGTTTCAGTTGCACTATAATTTTTTTAACAAGGTAAATAACATTATAATCAGTTTATTATGCTAGTTACATTTCTTAGTTCTACAAAATGTATTTTATTTCAAGCTCTTATTACTGGTTATGAGGAAGGGTGAATTTAGGCTAAATTGTGTGGTAGAGTAGATCCTCATTTTATTAGCACTCTTATCAAATCCCAACCCCTGTTAAGATTTCACTGAAAAATAGTATCCTAGCTTGCTATCCCTTATAGTAGCTATTCTCAACAGGAGCATTATTGTCATTTTGAGCAAGACAATTCTTAAGAGGTAGAGGGGACTATCCAGTGCATTATAAGATTTTTAGCAGTATCCCTGGCCTCTAACTATTACTACTTACTATATATCAGTAGCACCAACTCCTCAAAACCCACCCAATGTGACATCCACAAATGTTTTCAGATTTTACCAAATGTTCCCTGCAGGGCAAAATATGCTCCCACCCCCACCAATGGCCATTAAGAATCACTGTTTTATAAGTAAATGTCCTAGCCTTTCCACTGTCATCTAAACAAAATGTAGTATTAGTCAACACTGTGTTAATAGGATTATGTCAATGGTTTTTTTCACACTAATAGCACATTAGAATCATCTTTGGGAGCTTTTAAAGAATGCACATACCAAGGCCCCACCTCAGAACAATGGAACAGAATCTCCTGAAGTGGGGCTTGAACTTTTTTACTGTGAAGCTCCCCAGGTAATTCTAAATTTTGGCATAGTTGAGAACTATGTACCTTCTAAATATATTACTCTTCCCAGGAATATATGCTTTAAAATAGATTTTCACCAATGACTTTTCAAGCATTAGGAGAGGAAGAGGCATGTATTTGTGGAATAGGAGGCTCTCAGAAACTCTCAAATCACATTAATTAAGTGACCACCCATTGCCAATAACTATAAACTGTGATGTATTATTGTTCAGTTCTTGTTTGGGGGGTGGGAAGGGACAAGATATTTTTCCCAAATCAGAATTTTAAAATATTCATGTATTTTCTTTTTTGAGTATGTGCTAATCTTTTCAGCTAATTCTTATACCTGTTCTCTCAGATAGTCAACATCTCTCTCAAAAGAATATTTCCCATTGTCTTTAAACACCTTAAGTCTTTCACCTAAACAAATAAAAACCCACAACACCCCCCTAAAACAAACAAATCATATTCCCTTCCAAGTCAAAGTCAAATCCTCTGAAAGAGAAATTTAGACTTACCGATTCCACTTCTTCATCACTTATTATATTCTACTCCAATTTGGCATCTGGCCCTACTGCTACAACAAAATAGCTCTTGTTAAGGTAACTGATGACCATCATGGCACTAAATAAAATGGATATTTTTCAGGCCTTATTTCACATGACTCCTTAACAGCACTGGCTACTATTCACCACTCCATCCTTGAAGCATTTATTGTCTTCAATAGCATAACACCTACATGGCATCTGCAACACCTCCTTATCAAGCCTTGTCTACTTTCTCTCCACAAATCTACTTCTCTACACTTCCATTACACCACCTTAGTCTATCATGCCATTTCATTATCTGCCAAAATCCTCCTAACTCAGCTAGGAATATTCTATCTACTTTGACTCATCTCTAAGACTTTTTTGGGATTTACAGCTGACCCATCTCTAATCCTTTTTTGGGACTTACAGCTAAAGTTTTCAATTTGCCAATCCCATTAAGGTACCACCTGGTTTATTTTATTTTATTATTATTTTTTTTTTGAATCTAAAGAGATGTAAAGGGTACCACCTGGTTGAAAAATCCCTCAGTGGTTTCCCCACTGTCTTGAAGAATATACTTTAGACTTTCAGCCCTGAATGGCCTAGCCTTTATGTGGCCTCATTTTGCTCAGTGGCTGTTTGCTCCAGCAGTACCATGTTTCTGATGGTCCTTTATAGCTAGGGTGACCATGTACCTTAGCAACCAAATCAGACACTTCTGAAAGTAAGGCCTGTTCTTGGCAAACTGGGAAGTATGTTGACATGATCTCTTTGGCTCCAGAACTTTTGCTCATGTTATTTCTTTTATCTGGAGGGAATCTCCCCATGTCACTCTTTTGCCTATTTACTTCACACTAATTTTTCAGTTCTAGATCATGTCACTTCCTTAGGGGAGACTTTCCTCACTAGGGTTTTCTATTATGGATTCTCACAGCACTACATGTCTCTTAATATTATTTTTCTCAGTTCTGATTTTACAGTGTGATTGTTTCCTGCACTAGATTTTAACTTTGAAAAGTGTCTGTGCTCTATTATAATCCCCCCATCCTCTAGCAGAATGTCTGGTATGCAATTAATTCTTACATTTTATTGAATGAATGTCAATATAATGCACTGGGGACAGAGTGAGTCTCTTTGCTCAAGGATCTCACAATATTGTATGGCAACAAACGCTGTATTACAAAAACACTGACATGCTGTACTTACATGCTGTACTTATAGAATGCTAAATTCCATGTTCTAAGAGGGAGGTCAGAGAATTGTCTGACAAGTCTCACAGGGTGTCAGTACAATTGCGTCAGGGAATTCAACATTTCTTGACCATTTACTTAAACAAATCTATAAGAGATTGATACATAAGATAGATGGGCTATATCCATTTACAATGAGAGATATCTTTCCAATGACCTGCAAAAATGTGTCTAGAGTGTCCAGTGTCTACTAGTAATGATGAGAGGCAATGCTGAGATCAGCCAGTGAAAAAGTTAATTAAAATAGTAGGAATATTTGATATTCACACTCATTTATATTTATGTATACAAATGTATGTGATATAAGCAGGAGAGGGACTTCATTGAATTTCAAGTTTGAAGAAAACCAAAAGAGTAAGCTGAAGGGAAAGATGTAGAGAAAACAGAAGCCTAAACTAAACACAGTAGTAGTATTTAAAAAGAAAAGACAAATACAAAGTTTTGAGGTAAAATGGATGGTATAGTCATCCCTCAGTATTTGTGGGGAATTGGTTCCAGGACCCCTACTTACCAAAATCTGGGTATTAGTTTTTTTGGATGCAGAATTAGATTTTAATTCAATTATTATATCCTTGTTGCCTAAAGGATTTTCATATGAGAAGCCACTAAAACAATCAGGACAATATTAAAATATCCTAGAATCTCAACCTCTGGTATCATCTCCCAAGTCCTTGCCAAACTAGAGGAGATAGCTCCTTACAGGTGGCCCTTCATATTCTCGGGTTGAGGGACGATTGTATTTGGACAGCAGTGAATAAAGGATTGAGGGTGAGAAGAAGGAGTGATGTAGCATCAACGTACCTATTTGGCATTTTGAGGTTAGCTTCTCAACCGTTTTGCTTCGTGTATACACAGTTTTTTAAGTAAAGGAAGTGGAATCTTTGTATTCATCTCAATGCCTATTAGATTTCATACATAATTTTCTCTAAGTATGATCTCTGAGAACTCTTTCTGTTTGAAATTTAACTTACTATGATTCAAGAATTTAACAGTCAAAATCCTCAAACACAGTGGCCATAAACAGGTGGATGAGCTACAGTGTGGATGAGCTGTTGGATATCAGAACAATCTGGGAAATTTTTCCTAACATTACCTAGAACCTAGAAACTCTGCATATCAGAAGAGGAGAGAAAGAGGAGTGTCAAGTATGTGTTGTCACAAAAGAACTTTCTACAACTGACTTCTGTCCCCTGCCCCCTGCCCAAAACTGGGAACCATGGTTTCTCTAATGTTTTGATTAGAAAAACATAAAATGTATAGTAAATCTTTACTATAAGATGTTTTAGGATTTCATGGGTTCTATTCAGAGGACTTTCTAAATTTAAGAAGCACATTTGCAAAGATTTTCCTCTGGTTTGGTAAGGATTTGGGGGATGACGTCACAGGTTGAGATTCTAGGATATTTTAATATATATATATCCTGATTGTTTTAGTGGCTTCTCATATGCAAATCCTCTAGGTAACAAGAATTTTTCTTTTTCTTTCTTCTTTTTTTTTTTGAGACAGAGGCTTGCTCTGTCACCCTAGCTAAAGTGTAGTGGCATCACAATACCTCACTGCAACCTCAAATTCCTGGGCTCAGTCAATCCTCCTACCTCAGCTTCCTGGGTACCTGGGACTACAGATGCGTGTCACCAGGTCCAGCTCAGTTTTCTTTTTCTTTCTTTTTTTTTTTTTGTAGAGACCGGGGTCTCACTTTTGCTCTGGCTGGTATCAAACTCTTGACTTCAAGCGATCCTCCTACCTCTGCCTCCCAGAGTGCTAGGATTACAGGTACTTCAAGAAGAACATAATTAAGGAATTAAAATCTTATCCTCGCATCCAAAAGTGCAAGAGTTATGATCCTCTTTTTTGGTTATATATTTCACAATTCTGGATAAGTGGTTCTCAGTTTATTCCTACCTATGGATATCCATTGCTAACTAGTCCTACTAGAGAATATCAGAATATCAGAACCACCAAGTGCTATATTAGATTCTGTAAAAGTAATATTCTTTCCAAGGAATATGAAATTTTCCAAATGGGAAATTAAATACTAATAAAAACCTCCTAGTTGATGTTAATTATCTGGGATTTTCATTAGTCAGGTGTGGTGATTATGAACCGTTTGGTTATTGCTTTAGTACCAGTAAGTAGAGACAAAGAGGTTTATTAAAACAAAGCAAAACTGCAAATTTAACTATGTAGATAACAAGTCATTAAAAAAAACCCCAAACTTTGATAATTTATCAACTTTTAAGAAACTGAACTGGCAAGATTGTTGCAATTTTCCATTTAACTGGATAATTCTGTAAAGCCATAAAGATTGTACTCAAAATATAAGCCTCCTAGTTTCAATATTTTACTACAAATTTAGCAAGATTATTTTTCTGCAGAAAAAGTTGCTAGAGCTTTTCTGTAGAATAGCACATTCGATGGCACAATTAGCTAAAAAAGGTTTGATGTGTGCTTCCAAAAAACATGTAAAATGGATTGTCTTTACACTAATTCTTTTTGTAAGACAATGACAAAATGTAGTGCTGCTGTAATTGAGAACTTTATTACCTGAATTATACTTTTGAGTACAAAATTCTTTATTTGCTAATGGTTAGTTTCCCTGGAGCTTCGACTTCAGTAATCTAACAAAATAAAAAACAAACAAAAGATATTTCCCACACGAGAAAATAATTATTTGGGGAATGCATGTTACTGCAATCAAGCTCACTTGACTTGGAAGGTGGGCCTTTCTACTAAATCAAATTACTTAAGAATGGGATTAGAGGCTTTAAAAATTATCATTAACCTCGAGTGATTCAAGACAGATCTGCAGACTGGAAAAACAAATGAGGTGCAGAAGAATTTTGATTAAAAAAAATGCTTTCAAAAATAAAGAGGGACACCATCATGCTTAAAAAGACAGTGTTTCCAACACATTGGAAGGGTTGTAACTAAGGCCTACAGTTACAGTTACGAAAGAAACTGCCAACTAAATTGCAGTACGTTAAACTGCGACAGTTACCAACATTCCTCGAGTAGCTTTTTGCTGTTGTTGTTGCGATTCAGCGCCGCACCCTTCAGGGAGGGACCTAGAAAGGGAAGGTTGTAGAAGTTCTTTTCTGAGCCAGGCCACCCACAAATGAATCAAACAGTAACACAGGATGTCAACAACCCGATCTCTATTTTCTCTCCTTCTCCTCACGTGCCCTGCCCGTGCGGGACATCAGCCCCGAGGGAGCCTCAGTCACAGCTCGCCCAAGCGTAGGAGGCAGCGAGAAGTGACCACAGTTGCCCAACAGTTGGGTTCCCAGGCTGCCCGGTGTGACGCAGCAGTCCCCACCCGGCCCCTGCAGACCTGCGCTCAGACGCGGCAGGGGACCCGGGGGAGTGCGGACCGAGGCCTGTGCGACCCCGACCGTACCCGCAACCCGGCCCCTTCGGCTTCTGCAGCGTGGTCCTTCCGTGGTTTCCCGAGTCTCACAGTAGTCTCCAGTCTCTTCTCACCCCAGTTCCACCCCGGTTCCTTCCGTTTCTTCCGCGACGTTCTTGCGCAACCGTCCCGAACGACAGCAGCGCCCATACCCGCACGGAGCGTGCCTGCAGTTTCCACTTCCCGGAATTCAACGCCTGGCCGCTAAGGGCGGGCACCCGAGCGAGGACCAGAGGGCCGCTGCTACGGCCAGAGTCCAGCGGCCTCCGCGCAGCCGGCGTGCGCGCTTCCGTCCGTGCGCGTGCGCGCACCAGCTCTCCGCCCCGCCCCGGCACCAATCGCTTTTTTCTACGCCCACGACTCCCTCAACGTAGTCCCGCCCACTGCTCCAGCGCCAGCAGAAGGGGTTCGGCGTGCGCGCGCCTGCTGGCCCGCCCGCCTCGCGCCCTGTGGGGAAGGGGAGTGAGCAGAGGCGCTTACGTCGCGCGGGAGGCGGAGGCGACGGCGACCTCGGTGGCGGCGGCGGCTACGACGGAGACGGTTGCGCTCGCTCGCTCTCTTGGCGTCATGGCGGCTGCCGGGGGCCGATAAGCGGCGGGAGCGGGAGCGCGCGCGCGACGGCGGCGGCGACGACGACTCGTTACTTCTAGCTTTTGCTGCCCTCGCGTTTGGTGCTTCAATAATGAATTGATTGTTGGATCCACTCCGCGGGGGATCGCGCGTTGGTGTCGCGGGCCGGGGCTTCCCCGTCCCCTCCGCGTCTTTCCCATTTCCCCCTCCCCCTCGCGGACTCTTGCTTACCCCGAGACGCCCGGAGCCTGAGGACTCGGCGGCTGAGATCGCGGGCCCGGGCGCGGGGGAGGCCGCCGACCCGAGCCGGCTCCCTCCGCCCCGCTAAGCCCGCACGTCCGCCGGTAAGAAAGGGGGCGGCGGGCGGGTCACGATGTGGAGGGGAGGACAGGAGCCGGCCAGGCGCAGGGCGGGCGCTACGCGGTACCGGGGCGTCGGCCCAGCGGCCGGGCGAAGGCCGGGGCCGTTCTGTGAGGGCCGGTGGCGGCGGACGGGCCCGGCGCGCAGGGGGCGTGTGAGCGGCGAGCACAGGCCGACGGCCGCACAGCGCATCCTTGCGCCAGCCGGGCTGCCCGGCCTGGGCCTCTTCGGCTTGGGGCCGGCCGGGCCGCGAGGGAAGAGCCGCGAGTGGCGAGCACTTAGCCGGCGCGTCGGTCCTGCCGGGACCCGGGCTCTCGGCACGTGGGGAGCGGCGGGGGAGGGGGAGGGGGCGGCGGCTCGGGCGAGCCTGGGAGGGCGCGGGGCGGGTCTGCGGGAAGTTTGAGGCGGGAAGAGAGACTCCGGGACCGGGATGGAGGCCCTGGGAGCGGGGGGGGGGTTCCAGGAGGGAGGCTGATTGGAGCGAAGCTGCATTGGGTGGATGAGCGAGGAGGATGGTTCCCAAACCCTTTTCGAGTACAGCTTCAGAAACTTAGCAGGAGCAAAGCAACTGCTAAAAGAGGGTAGAAGAGGATTGAAGGGGTTTAACAACTTACGGCACAGTCATTGTTGAGACGCTTGGGAGACAGGAGAGAGCTGCGTGCGCTCGGAGCTTCAGAACTTAGGGTTGTAAAAAGGATCTCAGACAGGACTTGCTCGGATAAGGGAGACGAAGAGGGGAAAGGAAGTTAAAATGTATAGAGAAAGCCATTTTGAGGGGCGAAAGAAAGGAGAAAAGGAAAGAACGAAAAGAGGAGTGAACTTTCTTCTGTACCAAGCTTAAGAGCTTCTGGTAAAGAGGCAGTTTGTTAGACTACTTAGATTTTTAAGACTTAATTGTTTAATAGCAAAGCTCTCCTGAGTAGAGCTTAATATTTAATATTAGGAATAAATGTTGAGTGGAATGGTTACTTTTTAGACAACCTGTTCTTGCAAAGAGTCTGTCAAACTGTAGTCTGGAGAATTAAAATCCTGATCCAGACACACAGTCTGCTTGATTGAATTGGTAACAGCCTATCCCGCCCCCCCTTTTTTTGTGGAATGGAAATAGTCGTAGGAGTGAATTCTCTTTGCTGAGGTCGGAGGACAGCTCTGCTCTCCGTTGGCTGTCTCGGTACTTTCTGACTGGGGAAGGATCTGACGTCTCCTTCCCCCGCTTCTTCCTCTCCCTCCCCTGCCAGAGATCTCCTTTGTTTATTCGTGGATGGTTTGTAGGTGACTCTCTAGTGTTGTGCTGAAATCTTGAAAAGTGGAAATGCTGTGTCTTGGTTCATTATTTTTGCCCCAAACCCGTTCCTTAAAAAATCAGATGTAGTGTATATTGTATTACCTTTTTTTTTTCCACGGAATCTTTGCGAGTGCAAACTGGATAAATAGTATTTAATTTTTATCACTCCATTTTCAGTTTACCTGTGAAAGAACACGTTTATTTTGACCATTTTTGTTAAGATGTTATGATACCTTTTATTCTCCTGTTCCTTCCATATGAGCATTTTCAAAACTTTCTCTCACTTGAGTATATGAAGAGTTCTTGGTGATAGGAATTAGGGCTTGATTAAAGGTAACCTTCTCCCCCCCCCCCACTTCATTCAGTGGACCAAATTATCTAATAAGACTCCATTTTCTATTTTGGGGGTATATGTATATATGTTACACAGGACTATGTTTCTTTAGTAATGTATATAAATGTACCTGCACAGTTGCAGTGAGTCTCTAAAAGTGTTATCACTCCATAAATACTGTAATTTTTTTCTGTCACAAATATATTAACAGTAGCATATAAGTTCTAATAAGTAATCAGGGATGTAGTTAATAGAATCGTAGATATTTTAAGTAAAAGGCCCCACTCCTTCCTTACCACCTCTCATCTAATTGGCCAATGTAGATTTATACAAGTTCTAAACATGGCTTATTTACGTTTTCTCTACAGGAAATTTTCTTACTTTGTTAATATATTTTCTTTAGGTGAATCAAAGAGGGTCCCAGGAAACCTGTGAATGTGGAAGAAAATTCATCTGTGAATTTTTTTTTATATTCAAGGAGGAGTCAGTATTTATATTCATCTTTTAAACTGGGAAGATTTATATTTTATTTTAAAACTTCTTGATATTTACAATGAATGGACACAGTGATGAAGAAAGTGTTAGAAATAGTAGCAGAGAATCAAGGTAAGTAAGCACTTTATTAAGCACTTTATTATCAGGTGTTTACTATGAAGAGAATTGAAAACATGTTTGACTTTTTTTTCAGTTTTTCTCATAGGTGGCAGAATTTTCAGATTCATCTTAGCTATCCAAATATTTAAAAGTTTCTAATTTATGAAGCTTTGTTCTAATACAGGTTTTAATTATTTTTTTCCATTTAGATACACAGATAAAATCTTAAATATAGAAAGTTTTGGTTTATTTAAATCTATTCGGAGGTATATGTTTAAGTTAATAATTGAAGCTGGAGGAAGTGAGAAAGATATTTAAATTGATTTGACTGTTAGTGAAGTCTCCAAATAAAGGCAATAAAAATTCCTTCACTCATCTTTTCCTGACACTGTCTTCTACACCTGTTCTGTCCAGTATAGTAGCTGCTAGCCACATGTTGCTATTTAAGCTTAAATTACAGATTATTCAAAATTCAGTTATTCACTCACACTAGATACATTTCAAGTGCTGAGTAATTACTTATGGCTGGTGACTACTATATTATAGGACAATACAGATAGAAAACATTTCTATTACTGCAGAAAGTTTTAAAATGCTGATCTGATCTGGACATTTGTTGAAGTATTGCTGCAGTCCTTTTCCATTTGATTTTCAGATTGGAGTTTTAACTATCTGTAAAGGAGTTAAGAGTTCTTGTTTGGGTCATGTCTTTGCAAAGAAGATATTAAGCATTTTTATATGTTAGGAAACATCTTCAAATACAAAGTCTCTTTAAATTTTGCCCCCAAATTTTGAGTTATCTTCACATTAGTAATGCAATCCATGTAGTTGTGTGCACTTGTTATATGTAGAAATTAGGAACATAAACATTGGAGTAAGGCTGGTTACTTTTCCCAGTTGTACCTCTTGTTGGTTTTGAATTAGGGTAAATCACTTAACCTCTAAAGCTCTGATTTTTGTCCTTATAAAATGGGTATTACACTATTTTTCTTATTTAAAAAAATGAGTATTAAGTGAGATGCTACATGTAAAAGGCTTTAAATAGTTTCTAATACAATGAGCACTCAATATTTGCTTGTTATAATTAGCATCATGTTTTATGTAACATAGGATACTGTATAACTGAAACAATTACGGTGATAGAGAAATGGGATGAACAATAAATAGGAAAGTGTTGGCAGATAGGAGGATTAACGGTAGCATCCTATTAAAAATGTTGGATAGAAAATTAAATAGTGTGTTTGTGTTTGATCTGAGACTTGGAATTTTCTGGCCATGCTAGATATACTTCAGCTTATTATCTTTTATAGGCAGTGTTTGGTTAAGCAAGAACATCATAGAAAATAAAATAAGGAGCAGTTATGGAAAGCAGCATTATGTAGTTGAAAAAGTGTTAGTTTAGGAGTCATAAAACTTTAGTTGACACCATGCCTGTGCTAACTAGTTTTCTTATGATTTTCTCAACTGTGAAATGAAGAAGGATTGAACTGATTTTGAAGTTTCATCCTACCACTTAATTACAAAATACATATAGTAATGTTTCAGATGACAGTGTTTGGAATCACCAGAGTCGAGGTTACATTAGAAGACTTTTGAATCTTAGCTTAGCTTCAAATCTCTGTAGGTATATTGTCTGCATTTTCTTATTCATTAGTGTGCAATGAAGTGGTTAATAGGTAGAAATATCCAGAAGAAACACAGGAGCCAAACTACCCACAAACTAGGAAATAAGACTCTTGAGAGTGAATCCTCTAGTTGCATGTGGAGAGAGATCACATGCTGGTATCTTTTGATCATTCACGTGTTCCAATAATCTTTTATGTATTTTTCTGCCATATCTGAAACGAGGAGAAATAATAAGTCCAATATGGTAACTGAAAGAAATTAAGCCCTGTGAAATCAAATTTACTTAAAGGATTCTTTTACAATGCATATTCATTTTAAATAATTGCAAAACATACTTTTTAAAATTATTCTGAGTCCAGCCTAAGCAAGAGCGAGACCCCATCTCTATTAATAATAGAAAGAAATTAATTGGCCAACTAAATATATATAGAAAAAATTATCCGGGCATGGTGGCTCATGCCTGTAGTCCCAGCTACTCGGGAGGCTGAGGCAGAAGGATCGCTTCAGCCCAGGAGTTTGAGGTTGCTGTAAGGTAGGCTTATGCCATGGCACTCTAGCCCAGGCAACAGAGTGAGACTCTGTCTCAAAAAATAAAAAATAAATAAATAAATAAATAAAATTATTCTGAGTCATTAATTTTACTATACAGGTTTTGTGTGCTTCTGAGAAGTGTGGTTATTGAGTTATCTAGTTTTTGCAACTGTCTTGGAGTTTATCAGGTGGAGAAAGACCTCCTTCTATTTTGCCTTCATTTTCTGTGTTGCGCTATCTTTCTTTTGCTCTAGTGTCATTGTTAACACTCAATTCCCACCCACTTCCCCAAAAGCTTTCATCATAAGGCAGTACAAAGAAGGGGAGATTGTGTCTAGTTAAAAGACTGCAAACTTTAGAGTCAGAGGGACTTTTTTGCCAGAAAAACTGCAGGAAACAAAAATTAACATAGCTATGGATACTAATGTAGACCGAGATGAGAAATGCTCTGCTTTTAAAGTTGGTATGTTTTGCAGATAGTTTAAGAAAAATTCGATTTTTATTGGCTAGAATTCTAAAATGTATCTTTGTTTCAGAATTTCTTTTTTTCCTTTGTGAAAGTTTATGAAATGAAATAGAATTAAGCAAGATGTCATTTGGCATTTTTGGTTGGTACAATTGGCTTTCTACTAATAAAAAAAATTTCTGTGTGGAGAGCTCTCTCTGTTGTCTGGAAGGAAGAAGAATACACAGGAAAATAGGTCTCTTTGGCTATGCTGTAACTGACAATCTTAAACTTACTAAGAAATGTGAGCCAGGATGCACCTGTACAACAGTTGTAGCTCAACACAGAGTTTTATATAACTGAATTTAAGTTTTCTAAAGATAATGCTGGAAGATTTCAAAGCATCAATTTCTAGCTGTGTGGATTTGTCTTGTTATATACAACCAAGTTTTTCGAATCTTGGTTAGACTTTTTTATTTTGAAGTTTTCTTTTTTTTTTGAGACAGAGTCTCACTCTGCTGCCCAGGCTAGAGTGAGTGCTGTGGCGTCAGCCTAGCTCACAGCAACCTCAAACTCCTGGGCTCAAGCAATCCTCTGCCTCAGCCTCCCTAGTAGCTGGGACTACAGGCATGCGCCACCATGCCCAGCTAATTTTTTCTATATATTTTTAGTTGTCCAATTAATTTCTTTCTATTTATAGTAGAGACAGGGTTTCACTCTTGCTCAGGCTGGTTTTGAACTCCTGACCTTGAGCGATCCTCCCGCCTTGGCCTCCCAGAGTGCTAGAATTATAGGCGTGAGCCACCGCACCCGGCCTTGAAGTTTTCTTGAATGATAATTTACTTCAGGAATAGATTTATGGGTAAAGATCAGGGATATATGATCACATTTTATACTTTGCTCATTTTCAGTTGATTGATAGATGCTTGCATGTAGATTAAATTTGCAATAATGTAAGTTTGTACATTTGATAATTTATTTGAATCACTTTAGTTCCTGTATATATTATGCTTTTGAATAATTCCTACAAAGTAGGGAAAAATGTTGGTCTTATCCATTTAGAATTAATCTATAGGTGGCAGTAGAGCTTTGTTGACCTGATTTTTGAAGTTTTTTATCTCACTGTAACTTTTTATAGGGATTAACAATGCTTGCTTTCATATATTAACATATATGTTTTAAATATATGTGTGTACATTTTATATTTACTTAGAGGAACTCTATGTTGCACTTAACTTTCCTTGGCTTATAGAAACTATTTTAATGTTTTATGCTTCAAGACTTCAAGATTCTTCGTTGAAATTCAACTTTTTTTGAGATAGGGTCTCACTCTGTTGCCAGGCTACAGTGCAGTGCTGCCATTACAGCTCTCTGTAGCCTCCAGCTCCTGGGCTCAAGCAGTCCTCCAGCCTCAGCCTCACAAGTAACCAGGACTATAGGCACGTGCTGCCACACCCAGCTAATTTTTAAGTTTGTGCAGGCTGGTCTCAAGCTCCTAGCCTCAAGCATTCTTCCCACCTCAGCCTCCCAAAGTGTTGGGGTTACAGGCATGAGCCTGGCCAGATGTCAACTTTTAAAATGCTTTGGGGAGTCAGCGGTGGTAGCAAGTGAATAGGAAATATGATTAATGGATATGTTCTAAATGAAAATATCTTTTTCAGAAATTCACAGATAGGATTTACCAAATTAAATTTTCCTTTAGAAAAATTATTAAATGTTATTAAAGGCTTGGAGAAGCCCTATAGTCTAAATGATGACTTGTTAAATTTAAGGAACACTAAGTGAAAGGTAATTTGAACACAGGTCACATTTTTCACTGTATGTCTGTAAGTGTCCCGTTGAACACTCTTATGGTACACCATTTTGGGAATCATTGCCGGGTTTTTTTTGCTTGTTTGTTTGTTTTGAATCATTGCATTTATGTATACACATAGCAGAAGGATTTCTTGCCATCAAAATCAGTTGTTTTCTTTCACTAAATAAATTTTTAAAGGCAATGCCAGTTAAAGTGGTGTTTCATAACTGTCTTTGCAGTTACCTCAGAGTTTTGTTTTTCTTTAAGTCAATTCATTTCTAAGTTTCAAAAGTTTGTGCTAAGAAACATTTTTAGGAAGACAGGAAAATGTGAAATCACAAAGTTAGAATGGCTAGAAATCATTGAATTAAAACTGGCTATAAAAATTTCCTGATGTCATTAATTGTAGGAAAGTATGATTAGTTTACGTCTCATTTTTTGTTAATCCGTATTTCTTCAATATGTGTTTTCTTCATTTTCTCCTATTAGTTTTTTATTTTCCGAAACATCCTGTGTTACCGAATCTACAATCATGCCACTTCTTTTGCACTGAAAACTCAATATACTATTTAGCAAGAGCTTTAGTAATTGAGCTTGACTACTCTGTCTCCAAATAGAATTTACCATATTAAGATTTTCACACAATTTCCTGGGACTGTTTTTTTTTTTTGAAGGTCTTGCTATGTTGCCCCTCTTAGAGTGTGGTGGTATCATCATGGTTCACTGCAACCTCAGACTCCTGGGCTCAAGTGATCCTCGGGCCTCAGTCCCTGGAGTAGTTAAGACTACGGGCACGTGCCATGATGCCTGCCTGATTTTTGTAGAGATGGAGTCTTATTCTTGCTCAGGTTCTTCTCAAACTCCTGAGCT
>CAUYRT010089518.1:0-16782 GCA_963574885.1 Lepilemur ruficaudatus
ATAAACTATTTCTTAGGGGCTTAACTTAAGCCTGCTTCTAAGGGGTATTCTTATTCAGAAGGGGATAAACAGCATTACCCTATTCTACTTTTCTGACTTGCTGGGTTATCTCTGATTCAAAAGCATGTCCATTACTGCTTTGTATGGAGGAGGGGAGGCTATGAACCTCTAGAACAGTGGGATCATTGAGTCCACCTTATCACCAGGTTCCCACTGAGGCTACACTCGAAGTTCATGGGCGGCCACAGGACATTTGCGCGGTAGGTCCAAGTGCAGACTGCAGGAAGCAACACCGCTAGTCACCTTGTGAAATGCCCCAGGCTCCTTGGGCTCCTGGGCCCTGTCGACAATGGGGCTGTCTGAGCTTCATCAGTTTCCAGGTCCCTTCTCTTTCTTGGCTGTGGAGCTTGTTGACGTCCTCACTGTAGAAGGAGAGGCTGTTGAGTTGTCTCCACAGCTGCCTGTCCACAGTGTCCATCACCAACATGCCATTTTATACCAGCGTGGCCTCTTTCCCTGGACTGCTGATGTCTGTCATCCCATTGTCCTCTGAGACTCATTCCTGCCCCGCTGGTGTACATGCACAGGAACTTGGCAAAGGCCCTGTCCTGGGCCAGCAGCTCCTGGTAGGAGCCCATCTTGGAGCTTTAGACACTCTCTATTTTTGCAGCCTGAAAAGATATCTACTAATACCAAGTGAAACTGTCAATCATCAAAAGGGTTGGGACCCCTGTGCAGTGGGTCGCCTTTCTGTCCTTGGACCACCTTGAGCATATAAACAGTTTGCTGCACACAAGATCTTTTCAAATGAAGTCTAACCAAATCCATTAAGGCAAGCAAAAGGGTGTCAGGGTTGAGAATAGACAGTCTTTAATAACAATTTTTCAAGGAGGCCATCTTTCAGTGGCTTTAACATGTCACTGGCCGTGGGATGTCTCCCAGCATCTTTACTAAGACTCTAAGGCTCATTTCTTGTTTTTCATGTTATTTACAAGTCAGGCAAACCCAGAAGCTGTTCCCTTAAGGGCCTTATACAAGGGCTTTACCATCAGTCTGAAGTCTGGGATCCAGACAGGAACCCCAGATAAGTTCTGTCCGATTGCAGGTTCACAAATCCCCTGCTAAGCTTTCATACCATTCAAGTTCTGCAGCTTGTCTATAGCTGCCTCACTGTTGTTTGACCCCTTCCTCACCGCTGTCTGCCTGGTTTGCTGAGTGCCCTGTGCCGGGGAGGGGCTGTGTTGTGGGGGGGAAAAGGACTCCCCCCACCCCCGACCACTTCTGTCCATGCAGGTGGGCACCAACTGAATCTCCACTCTCAATTTCTCCCAGGGTTCCTGGGGGGATGTTTGGAGGCCGGGGCTCTGCCCCTCACCATGCTGAGTCCCGAACTTAAAATTTTTTTTTCTGTCCTGGGGGCTTCTTACTATCCAGAGGCCTTCATAACTTTTGGGCAAAGTCCTTTCTAATGTCCTTTCTTTTTACAAAAAGCATACATAATTTGTCCCCTTCTTATGACAGAAGGCCCCCCGGCCAAATTGAATTTTCTGCTTAGAGGAAGGGATCATTTCTACCCCAGTTAGTTTCAAGTCCCTATCTCCCCTGCCCCTCACAGTGGCAGCGGTCGCTTGGGGCAGCAGTTACAGCAGGGTGACCAAGGCCACTGTATAGGCCTCGCCGGCCCCATTGCGGTAGTGGCACATGTAGAGCCCTGAATTGGCAGCAGGCTCTTGGCCTCTGGCTAGCCGCCCTTCTCCCACAAAACAATGGTCTGCTGCTCTCTCAGGGTCAGGCACAGGCCAGGGGAAACACAGAAAGCAGGGCTGCTCCCTGATTCCCTGAGCCCACCTGCATTATGTTGGCCACAGATGGCCTGCACAGAGCTGGTGGCAGCATGTAGATAACAAATTTTCTCTCTGAAGTATGCTGCTCCCGTTTTAGGCAAACACCAAAGGGGAGAAGGAAAGAGATTTGGAAAGCCTGGCGACAGCCATGGCCATTTGTAAGTAAACTCCCCCCGGGACACGGAGACCCTGTTTCCATCCACTTGTAGGGGGTTTTCGGACCTCCCTGTTGGTTTAGAGGCACCATTTGTAGGTAGAAATGTAGAGGTTTAGTGGGGCGGGGACCTGGAGCTCTTTTGTGGTTCCAAGGGAACAGGGGCTGGAAGTTTCAAACCTCCCCCAAATGGTGGCCCAGTCTCCCCTCTTTCCCTCCAAATCATCAGGTTGGTCAGAGCTTCGTCCATCCAGAAAGAAAGACATGGGACTTTGCGGAGTGAAGTCCAGCCCTGGAAGCTGCCAGAAATCCATTTCTTTCTTATCCAAAGAGGTGATGCCCTCACCCAGGGCTCTTCCCAGAGCTGCTCCATGCCTCTTTCACAGGGTGCCATTCCACTGGGAAGCCAATGGGTCCATCCGGGAGCACCAAAACCTGTTACTGAAAGCTTGGCCACTTGTCGATGAGGCCAAAGAAGAATGAGGACAAGCAGTTTGAGGAGGAAGGAAAGAGAGTTTACTTTGCTGACAAAGGAGGAAACATGGTAGGCCTTCTCATCTCAAAATCCCAAATTTCCTAAACAGAGGCAGAAATACAGAGATTTTAAAGGGAGAGTTCTCAGCTTCAGGCAATTACTGTGGTTAACTATTCTAATTGTCCCATCTCTGCCAAAAACAAAGCCTGAGAACTCCTACCTGGGGGGCTGGTGCCACATGGGAGTTTTCAAAAGACTTAACCTGCCTCAGGGATTCAGGCCAGGCTGCAGTTCCCAAAAGAGTGGGGGAAGTTTTCCAGACCATTCCCTCTGTTACAGAACTCATCAATCAACACTTATGTGCACATATGGAAGTAAAACTCAAGGGAAATCAAGTAGGTGGGAAGGATGAGGAGGGGATGGGTAAATTCACTAGGTGAAACTAGGTGAAGAGCACAGTTACAACTTTGACTCAAACTGTACAAAAGCAAATTATGCAACTAAAACATGTGTATCCCCATAATATTCTGAAATTAAAAAAATTCCTTCCCAAATGATATCTTTTACAGTAGATGTAGCTTGAAAAATAGAAGTCAAAAGATACCAGCACATTACTAAATTCCCATTTAGTCATTAACGTTTGGGCCAGTTCATCAACATATCATATGATCAGAATGTCTCCCAGAAATGTCACTCAGGTTTGCAGGCTGCCATTCAACCTTGTCAGGTTCCAAAAGCAGGGGTGGTCTTGGAAAACACAAAGCTTCACCATTCTGGGCATCTGGTAATAGTCGTGCTAAGAGATAATGTTATTCTTTTGCTCTGAGCCTCTTGAGGTACTAGTACAATATTGGATTTCCCTCATTGCATAACCCATTTACTCATCCTTTACCCTCAGCTATTATTTCTTCTTCTCTCCATTTGTCATTTATTTTTACCCAAACTTTTTCGCCTTTGGAAGGAACATTAGGTTTGGCCACTGGGCTGGTCCAGATGTAGCTATACTAGTCTAGCAAGTGCCTCCCCCTTAGTCCACTCCCACTCCTGGAGGGTGTGGTTATGTAGGGACCGAATCAGTGGGCTATCCTGACCACTAAGCAGCATAGTGGCATTTACTGTTAGCCTGAACTGTGCCAAATGGGGTGAAGGCATAATCCACCCTATCGGGCCTTTAGGAATTCTCACATAAAGGTTTGAAGTTATAGTTACAGTTTCTTGCTTAGGAATCATTCCTGCTTCTGACACCTGCAATTGCATCCCTGGTCCTGGGATCATTACATCAGGTGGGAAAAAGGAAAGTTGAGGTGATGTGGGGAAGAACTATATAGTTGCATTAGCATCCTCCTCTACCCCCTCTTGCCCAGATCCCCCAGAAAAGTGGAAGAATCTATCCAGTGGGGACCCTCCCTTAGCCCTCCTAGTGTTGAGTGAGCACACGCTCTTGAAGGCACATAAGCCAGCCCTCATGCCTTTATCTCCCCATCTTAGACAGCAAATGTTTCAACTGCCCATCCCAATTCTTTATTAGACCTTTACTCTGAAGATAATATGCAAGGTGATATGTCCATTGATGTGGTATTTTTTTTTTTTGGCCCACTGTTGGACACTATGGGCTGTAAAGTGTGTCCCTCAGTCTGAAGAAATGTAACTCAGAGGCCCAAATTGGTGCAGTATCTTCTGCCTGTGGAGATGAGGGGAAACTGCCCCTTTGCCCCAGAAGGTTCACTGAAAGATCAACTCACAATAAGGCAGACTATTAAGAGAAAGAGATTTATGTACCATGCGCATCGTGAGAATCACAGAGTGATTACCCAATATCCTAGTGGGGTCCAGGAATTTATACACTTTCATTTTAGAGTGAAGGGGTTTTACCAGCTGTTGAACTCCTCAGTTCTTGTCTTCTCAGGATCGAAGACTAAAAGCAAGAGACAGTTTTGAAGCAGCAAGCAGCAAAGTTTATTAAAGCAAAAGTTCCCTCTTAAGGGGGTTAAGAGTGGGCACACATCCCAGTAGACTGTGGCCCTAGGGTTTCTGTGTCATTATCAGGAAGTCATAGTACAATCCAAAAGGGGCAGGGGTGGCACTGTGGTCTCTTTGGGTTTCTCCTTTTCTTTCCTGTCTGGCCTCTCCTCCCTTGTGACATTGTCTCTTCTCCTTTTTGTCTTGGCCAGTGAGGATGTCTCCTTTCTGCCACTGGTTGGAGGGAGTTTTTCACCTTATATGGTTAGGCCCGAATGTGTCACGGTGTCCAAAGCCCACTGGGGACAGGGGGTAAACTGTCATATGCCCTGTGTTGTTTCTGTTATGTTTCTTGTGATAGTTGTAGTTACCCCTATCTTGTTATTGTTACAGTATGTTCTCTTACTCAATCCTATTTGTCTACATCATTTGCTTTCGTATTTTCTCTGCTCATGTCTCACTTTCCTTACGCTAACATTCTGTGACGCTTACGGCTCCCCTTATCCTGCAGCGTGTTTTCTTACTGGGTACCCTGTTTGCTTACAGGGCCTGCTCTGTACCTCCTCTGCTGGGCTTACTTTCCTACCTACGCTAGCAGGTGGAGATGAGGATTATAGGTAATTCTGTTTGGGGGCAATAAATGGTTACCAGAGAGGATGAATAGATACTTGGGAGAATTAATGGATGTGGAGAAACAGATTGACTTGTAAACGATTCTCTTTGGAAATTAAATTAACCTGAGAGACAGGTATAAATTTAAAATGATTTGGGCCATTTCTGGTTGCATTCTTGATCTTCTTTCCTGCAATGTACTGAGATAACAGTGAAGGGAAGGGAAGTTGATTGTTCTTTTGATGGATCCGTCTGGTTTTATGCAGATAGAGGGAAAGCCCCTTCCAAAGCCTGTTGATTTCTAAGGGCTTTTAATTCAAAATGCTCTTTATACCAAGGAGTCATAGTTTAGGGTAAAAATTCCTGATCTTCTTCAGGTTCCCATCTTATAATAGTGTTTTGAGCATTTGCTTCTACTACTGGGTATGCAAAGCCCAGTCCAGAGAAAGCATCTATTCCTGTCAGGACCCATTTATAGTCGCCCAGGGCTACTAGCATTGGCCCAATGTAATCCACTTGCCAGCTGTGTGTGGGGCCTTCTCCCCAGCGGATCTTCCCTGGAGCCATCTGCAGTCTGTGTCTCTTGTGTTGACAGACAAAATAGGTCTTGTCGGCATTTTGTGCTTCAGAGGGTGCAAGGGGAATATATCTGGATTCAGCCCATTTCCGCACTGCTGAAGCCCCCCCATGTCCGCTCATTTCATAGATCCGGTGGGCACCTCAAGGGAGCTCACTAAAAGGTCCACTTGGTGGTTCCAATCATCTTCTGAGCCTGGAAAGGGGTTTTTCTGATGAGCATCGACACGTCCTACTTCAATGTTCCCCTTAAGTTCCCAGAGTGATTTCCACAGGCTGCTGCGCCCGATGCAGGCATTCCTTTAATAGTCCAGTTCCCCATTGCCCATCTACCTGACCACATGGCCAGGCCATTGGCTACTGCCCATGTGTCGGTAAAACCCAAACATAGGGGCTTTTACCACTGCTAACTTCTAGGAAAACAGCATGCAATTCAGCCCTTTGGGCTGATTTATTCTTACCTTCTTCAATCAATGTCTTCATATCCACTGGCCTTAACACAGCAGCTTTCCAAACAAGGCACTGTCCCTTCACCTTGGAATTGCTATCTGTAAATCAAATAGCTCTTTGTTGGTCAATCGAGAGCTGTTCATAGGGCACTGTCCATGTGGCAATAGGTTCTGACAGCTAGTTAGATGGTTCCAAAGTTGGTCCTAGAGGAAAAGAAGCTACCTACTTGTGGATACGGTGGGTGTGTCCCTGCATTTCTCTTGATGCCTACTCCTGTATAAACCATTTCCATTTCATTATGGAGCTCTTCCGGGCACCGCCTTCCTTGTTAGAGTGTCTCTCTGACATCACCCAAGACATGGGTTTCTCAGTTTTCATAATTATGTTATGTCCTTCAGTCACTAAGGCGGTCTCAAGCAATGCCCAATAACAAGCTAGTAATTGTCTCTCAAATGGTGTGTAGTGGGTGGCAGCATCTGGAAATTTTCTGATCCAAAGTCCCAATGGCCATTGCCAGGAAGTACTCATTGGGCCTTTGCCATAAGCTCCAGTCCTCATGAGCACGAGTGGCAGGCACTTCTGCAATAATGTCTGAGTGGGGATCATACAGGCCCAAAGGTGTTAAGAGAGCTACTGCTTTTTGTAATTCAGACATGGCCTCCTTTTGTTCAGGTCCCCACTCAAATAGGACTTTCTTTCAGATAGTCTTTTAGATGGGGATCCAGCAATATTCCCAGATGTGGAATGTGCATTCTTCAAAATCCAAATAAACCAATCAAATGCTGGGCTTCTTGTTTGGTCCTAGGGATGGGTAGCAACAGCAACTTATTTTTAGTCACTTGTGGAACATCCCAGGTGGCTCCTGCTCAGGTTATTTCTGAGAATTTTACGATTTGGGGAGGCCCTTGGATCTTTGCTGCATTTATTAACCAGCCTTGGTTGGTCATGTGAGTCACCAGTGCATTCAAATCAGTCCTACCCTGCACTTCAGTTTCCAATATTATCATAACATCATCGATACAGTGCGTTATTACAGTTGAGACCTGCGTCAAGTCCTAATCCCTCCTGACCAAACGATGACAGTAAGCTGGTGAATTCAGATAACCCTACATCAGCACCGTAAATGTAAATTGCGATCCTTTACACGTGAAAGTGAACTGCGGTTGGCTCTTTTCTGAAATTGAGATAGGGAAGAAGGCATTTGCAAGATCAATCACTGAATACTGGTCTCCTTTAGCCTGTTGTATGCTCTATGTGGTTGAAACCATGTCTGGGACTGCTGAGGTTATGGGTGGCACAACTTTACTTAAACCTGGATAGTCTACTGTTATTCTCCAGGAGTCATCCGTCTTTTTCATGGGCCACACAGGGCTACTGTATAGAGAGTTCATTGGTACCAGCGCTCCAGCTTCCAGCATGTCATTGATCAAAGTGGTAAGCTCTTTCTGCCCACCAGGTACTCCATATTGTTTTATTTTTAAAAAGTTTTAAAATTTTTTTTGGGGGGGGGGAAAGAGTCTCACTTTGGTGCCCAGGCTAGAGTGAGTGCCGTGGCGTCAGCCTAGCTCACTGCAACCTCAAACTCCTGAGCTCAAGCAATCCTCCTGCCTCAGCCTCCCTAAGTGCTAGGATTACAGGTGTGAACCATGCCTGGCCTGACAGAATTTTTACACCATTTTTTGGGGGCAGGTTTGCTAATAAATTCTTTTAGCTTTATAAATCTAAAAAAAGTCATTATTTTATTTCCATTACTGAAAAGCATTTTAACTTGGTTTTCAATTTTAGTTTAACAATTCCTTTCTTTCACTACATTAACGACGTTGCTCCACTGTTTTCTGGTTTCTGTTGTTTCTGAAGTGTGCTGTCATTTTCATCCTTGTTCCACTCTACATAATGAGTCTTTTTGCCTCTGGCTGCTTTTAAGATTTTTTCTTTTTTGCAGCTTTTAACATTTTGATTATAATGTGCTTTGGTGTGCTTTTCTTTATGTTTCTTGTGCTTGGAATTCATTGAGCTTCTTGGACATGTGGATTTATGCTTTCCATCAAATTTGGAAAAAATATCAGAAATATCACAAATTCCAGAAATATTTTTTGTGTCCACCTCTCTTCAGCAATTCCAGGATGTATGTTACGCTACTTGAAGTTGTCTATAGCTCACTGTTGCATCATTCAGTTTCTAACAGGCCTTATTTTTTGCTTTGTGTGCTTCATTTTGGACATTTAAAACATTTCATGTCTTCAAGTTCACTATGCTTTCTTCTGCAATGTCTAATCTGCTATTATCTCATCCGATGTATTATTCATTTCAGACCATGTATTTTCCATCTGTAGAAGTCCAATTTGGGCCTTTTTATGTAACTTCGTATCTCCTCTTAACATGCTCTCTCTTTCCTTTATCTTCTTCTATATATAGAAGACATCTATAACAGCTGTTTTAATGTCCTTGTCAGTTAACTTTATCATCTGTGTTATTTCTGGGTCTGTTTCTATTGATTGATTTTTCTCCTTGTAATTGGCTATGTTTTTCTGCCTCTGTGCATGCCTAATAATCTTTTATTGGGTGCCAGACATTGTGAATTTTGCCTTGCTGGGTTCTGGATTCAATAATAATAATAATAGTAATAATTCCTTTAAATGACTTTGAGCTTTGTCCTGGGATGCAATTAAGTTACTTGGAAGCAGCTTAATCCTTTCATGGCTGATTTGAAGCATTGTTAGATGGGACAAGAGCAGTCTTTAGAGCTAATTTGCCCCACTACTGAGGTAATATCTTGCTGAGTACCTAAATGCCTGCATATTGTGAAATTTTTCTCCTGTCTGGCATGTAAGAAGATAAACTATTTCCATGCCTTTGTGAGTTCTGGGGTTGTTCCGCCCATTCCTTTTTGGTAACTCTTTTTTTCCAGCCTTGGGTAGTTTCCTCCTACCCTTGTGCTGATCAGAATTTAGCTGACAACTGAAGGGGACCCTGACCAGATCTCCAGAGCTCTCACTTTCTGCAGCTCTCTCCTCCCCACATAATTCTTTCCTTTCAGAATTTCTGCTCTGTGATTTCTGTCTTGGCCTCCCTGAATTCAACTCTGTTTCCTCAACTCTGGCCTCTGGGGTTTCCTTTCCTTGCACTGATGCCTGAAAACTCTCTCCAGGAAATAATTTGGGGGCAGTTGTAGTAGTCACTTCATTTCCCCCCTTCTTTCAGGTATTAATGCCTGCACTGCCTGTTGTACCATATCCTAAAACAGTTTCTTCCAATTTTTCAGTTCTTTAAAGTGGGAAGATAAATCTAGACTCCGTTGCTCCATCATGGAGTAGCAGGCCAGAAGCAATTCCTTGGTCAGTCTTAAATTAGGCCTGGAATGTTGTGTTCAGCAGGTTGGCCATCTTTCTCATATGATATGTGTGTGTGTATCCTGCGATGAAGAGGTTGGGGGAAACTCCCCACATTCTGTCCGTGTAAAGATTTAACAGCTGTTACCATGACGATTATCATATATTATGATGAGGTTAGAGACATCTTGTGTAAAGTACATGCCATGAGGGCACCATTTAAAGAGCTGCTACTAGAGGCAGAATAGAATGTTGTTTTAGGCCAGGACACCTAGAAAGTGCAGTGTGTGAATCCAGGCTTTGCCACGGACTCATGGAGGGACCCTGGGCAAGTGGTCTAGTCCTTGCTACCTAGGTCTCCTAGTCCACTGGTCTATTAACAGAATCAAGGGTGACTGTGGGCTGTTACAGCCACTCAAAGGGGAGAGTGCAAGAAGGAGACCATAAAGGGTCAGCAGGGCCCAGGGGCAGAAAGGCCCTAGAAGAGGAAGCCTCAGTATGCCCCGCCCAGCAGTGCAAGGAGAGATGGGTGTTGCTTTAGGTCAGCTTAGGACATGATCTTGCATGTGGCTCAGATGTCCCTGGAGACAGCACCCAGCCCACAGGACATGCACAGGGAGGAGTGGCTTGCTGAGACTGAGAGTACTACAAATATCTAGTCTTTCCTCAGCATGTTGTGGGGACTGCATGTCTTTCAGCATGACCCCATTTGCAGATGGGGTCTTTGCTAAGCTTTGGTTATCTTTTTGACCTCAGTGGTTATCACTATCACTGAAACTGCTGTAGAATAAGGCACGACAAGGGCTTATGGGCAGGAGCTCTGGGGCCAGACAGAGCTGGATGTAAATACTGGCATTTCTTCTCTGGCTTTGGTGAGCCTGAGTGAGTTAGTTAGCTGATGCATAGTGCCTCAGTTTATTCATCTGTGAAATGGTGATTAATAATAATAACCACCTCCTAGGGATGTTATCGGTATTAAAGGAGTTAACGGATGATTAAAATAGAGCATCTCTGGAAACAATAATCATGACAAAAACAATACTAATGCTGGCTAATGTGTATGTCACGTTTATTCTGTGCCAGGCCCTATGAAAACTCTTACTGGGGTCATCTGCCCTACTCTTCACTCCAGCTTGTGAGGACTGATACTATTTCACAGTAGTATGAGGTGCAGAGAGGGTAAGGGAATGATCCCCAGTCACACAGCTGATATGCCGAGGAGAAGCTGGGATGCTCACTCAGGGAAACAGCAGAACCTAGGCTCCTGACCACTGCTGCGGATGGGGGAGAAGGGTGTGGAGGGGTCCACTCCAGTGGGGGCTCTTGCTGAGGCTAAAAACTAAGAAGGAATCAGAGAAATTTGCTGTGGGTGGTGAGTACTGGGAAGACACAAGTGGAGGAAAGGGGTCAGAGGGCACGTGATCATGCCTACCAGATGGTGGGGACTGGAGTGTAGATCCAGGACCCTAGGATCAGAGGAGAAAGAGGTCCAGGGGTGGGCATCACAGGGGACACCGCTGACTGAGAATAGGAACCCTTCTGCGAGTCTGGATGTTAGTTCCTGGATTCACTCATTCGTTCAAAAGGCATTTCCTGTATCCCTGCTCTCTTCCAAAAAGGCTCCAGATAGACTTGCCTCAGACTGGAGCCCCCAGACCCACTCCCACTCCTGGACACATTGTTCTATATGGCTTATATAGAGGTGGACCGAACTGCAATTGTTGTCTATTTGTTTCTATCACTTAAGAAAACGGGAGATGACAAAAACCCAGAATTCCAGGTTTTTTTGAGAAAATCACAAGGCCTGGACATGCAGGGGTCTCATTCTGGAATGAGGACAGTAGGCAGTAGCTGCACTGTAGATGCTCCTGAGATGGGATGTGGGGTATGGGATCTGCACCAGCCCCATCTTCTCTATTAGTACCCACTCCAGGGGCTGACTGGAGGGGAACATTTATCACACCCACTGTGTTGCTCTTCCATGCCTTGAGATGAGCTGGGTTCTCTTAAGCACATTAACTGTCTGGCCCTGGGGCATATACCCAGAACTCTGTTCCTGGACACCCTCCAGATACCCTCAAACAAAACTGCTCTGTGGTACAGGTATTGCTTTCATTACCTGACTTTGCTATGTACAAGAGCTCACTCTCAGAACCCCTCAGTCCCAGAGAGTCCTCCCCATTCCTGGTGTGAGCCTGCCTTCCTTAAGACAACATAGTAGTGACTATAGACAGCGGGGAACTGAAGGACCCGAGGCCTCTCCCCAACAGGACTGGATGATATAGAGACTCAGTGTCACTGCCCACACAGCAGCCTTGAGCTGAAACTTTGTGGGTCAGTGTCCCAGGGTGCAGCCTGTAAGCTCTTTGTGGGTTGATGTGTGAGGTCTCTGAGCTGCTGGGGAGCTGTTACCTAGAGGTAGGAATTCTCTGAGCTGATTGGGGGATCTATGTCCTCAGGTGTGGCATCTTTGAGCTGTTTGGTGGTTGGTGTCTACGGAGAGAGATTTCTGAACTGTCTGGGGGGTCTCTGAACTATTTGAGGTGGGGGTCTTTGTCTGGAGAGTTAGGTCTCTGAGCTTTTCATGTCTCTGCATCCCAGGATGTTTTGGTGAGGAAAGCAGTATGGACCTTTCTCTCACAGGGCCTATGATGTCACATGTGCCCTGGCACCACAGAGATGAAAACAGGATCCTCATTCTCAGGGAGGGCAAGTCCTCAGTCATGTGCAGCACATAGGAGCCCATGGTAATGAGACTAATAACAATATCTGCTGACATCAGCCTCATCCTTGCTCAGGATCAAGCTCCGTGACAAACCCATGTATGCATATTAACTCAATCTGCCAGACACCCAATGAGGAAGCCACCACTTGAAGATGAGGAGGCTGAAGCCAAGTGAGGATGGGTGATGTGCTCACAATCCTCAGCTCACGAGTAAGGGAGGAACCGGATGTAAAACTGGACTCATTGGAGAAGTCAGGGGAAGGCTCAGGCACAGCTGAGGCCAGGTAGGGGATGACAAGGAAAGTGGAAAGGGAAAGCTTTGCCCAGGGCCTCAAGGATCCTGTAAGTGACTCATTGTCAGGATGTCTGTCTCTGTGTCACACACCATGTTTTGCACTTGATACATAATGCGATCTTCACATTACCATGGAGGTGGTGGTGTAAGGTAGAGATAAAAGCCTCCACACAGGTGGGGAGATACCTCAGATTCAGCAATTTGCACAAGGCCCCCAGAAAATGTAGAGATCTCTGCCTCCCCTTCCCCCTTTAGAGAATTTTTCAGCACTGAGAGTCACCAGGAGAGCAGTCAAGGGCTTGAGGGCTGTGGAGGACTCTATATACAGCATGAGCCTCCCTGTAACTGGAACATGTCCTTGGCCTGATGGGCAGAGGGTCTCATGTGTGTCAAGGCAATGGGGAGGGTCTTCCATCATGACTGAGGCCCAGGCCAAGGGCAGCTGCGTCAATCCCTAGAAACAGTCCCTGGGGAGGGGCTTCCTTTCCCCTGCAGAGACAGGCACAGCATCCAGTAGCACGGATTGGGGTCCAGAGCTGTGGGTGCTAATTCAGTGGGGACCATGGGCTACCAGAAATACTCTTCCTGTCCCTGTCTCTCTAGTGCTTTCTTTCTCTGTGTTTGTTGCTTTGTCTCTGTCACACATGGGGCTTGGTGTGACCTCATTCATGCTATGAGGGCCCTTGGTCAGGGTCTCCTAAGGCTATCATCCTCTGACATGGATTTTCATGGGGAGCAGTTGGGGGGATCCCCCCTGAGTCTAAGGGATTGTCTAGGGAAGGCATTTTAGTTGCAGAGGGGCTACAGAAGAGGTCCTTCCTTGAGGGAAAACCAGGAGCTCCTCCCTATACATTGAGTGACCAGGGCCTCTGGCCTCTGAAAGCAGCATAGGGGTTTCTCTGCTAAAAAGCCCTCCCCTGGGGGCCGAGCGCGGTGGCTCACGCCTGTAATCCTAGCACTCTGGGAGGCTGAGGCATTGCTCAAGGTCAGGAGTTCGAAACCAGCCTGAGCAAGAGTGAGACCCTGTCTCTACTATAAATAGAAAGAAATTAATTGGCCAACTAAAAATATATATAGAAAAATTAGCCAGGCATGGTGGCACATACCTGTAGTCCCAGCTACTCGGGAGGCTGAGGCAGAAGGATCGCTTGAGCCCAGGAGTTTGAGGTTGCTGTGAGCTAGGCTGATGCCATAGCACTCTAGCTTGGGTAACAGAGTGAGGCTCTGTCTCCAAAAAGAAAAAAAAAAGCCCTCCCCTGGCTTATTCCGAGTAAGTCAAAGTCCTCACCACGGCTCAGAAGGCCCCGTGTGATCTGGCTCTCATCACTTCTCTGACTTCGTCTCCTGCTTCCTGCTCCGTTATCGAGCTGTGCCAGCCACACTGGCCTCCTCACTGTGCCTCAAACATGCTAGGCAGAGTTCCATCCCAGCATTTCTGCACTGGCTTTTACCTCTACTTGGAATGCTTTTGTAACCAGCTCCCCATAAAACAAATTTCAATGACCCCTATATAATCCTCTCCCTTAACTAACTACTGCACCACCAGAAATGGTAGATTTTCTGCAAGACAAAGGAGCTGAGATTCTGAAGGCCCCTGGGCAGACTTCCTCACATCAAGATTCACCATCACCCACAACCTGCCCCCAGTGAATGTAGCACCATGACCTGCCCCAAGGCACATGGCCCCTCCTTTAAAAGCCCATAATCTCCCTTAGTTGGAGAGACAGAGTTGAGGCAGCTTCTCCTGTTCTCCAGATAAGACATCTGTCATATTAAAAATTCCCCTCTTCCTTGGCAATCCTCCTTGTCTCAATAATTGGATCTTTGTGCAAAGAGCAACTGGACCCAGACCAAAAAGCAGTTTCGACAGGGCCCGTCCAGGATGGTGCTGCTCATGGTTCTGTGGCTGCAGATCAGAGAGAGACCAAGAGCTTCCTTTAGCAGCTACCTGGCATATTTGCCAGAGGGTGGCTTTGGACTCACCCGCCAGCTCCACCATTACTGGCCTCCGTCACATTGGCCATTGCCTCCTGATTGCCTAAGAAGAAAGGAACTCTGGATTTGGATTTGACATTCGCCTCTGGGCGAGTGAGTGCTATTTGAAGGTACTACAAGTGGGGTATGCCCCTCTCAGTTTGGGGAATTGAAGGTACTGCACAGTGGGGGATGCCCCTCTCATGGATGAGCTCCCAACCACTTGTGAGAGTGGTAACTAACCTGTTTTGATTTGGCACTCCCAGCGCTTATTAGGTGAAACTGCAGTTTGTTTGGAACCTCTTGAATTTCTCTTTATGTTGAGTGTTTATCTATATTGGTATGTGGCATGTAAATATAAAGTCTGTTAAGGTCTTTGTCTCTATTTTCTTTTTGCCTCCTTTAAATTCGTCATTGACGGTATTATAAGTGCAGTCCAAGGTCTGATAGGTTAAGACACACTTCCATCCTAAGGTCTGGGAGGTTAAAAGACATCTCTCTCCTAAGGTCTAGGAGACTGAAAAACATCTCCATCCACAGAGATAACCTGGCCAAGATGCAGGGACACCCACTGTTAGGGAAACAGGAATGGAAACAACGTATACAGATGTATGTGGAACTTCAGAGTATCTCCTGGCTAGAGTTCTGAGACAAAAGCATGCATATGTATGTGTTTAGATGTGTTTTGTGTATATACATGTGTTATATGTTTACATGGTACCAAACTGGCTTATAAATAAAAGGAGCTTTCATAAATTAAATAAATAAACCCAAATGCTTTGCAAGTTCATGTGAATTTAGTAATCTTTAGTAAACAAGCTGGTTTTTAAGTGTAAGTAAATTAGAATAAATAAAACTTTAAGTAAATGATAGCACAAAAACAGAAACGTATGGAGACAAGGTTTATGAAGATATTTTGGTTCTGGTTACTCTTTCTGAGTACTGGTTGCAAGGCAGCCTATTACGTGTACATTGTGTTGCCATAGCAAAGGCTTTTGCTTAGAACAATTTTTAAAAGAATCCTTGAACTGTTAATTTTTGTATAGTAATTTATTTCAAAATGAACAAAATGGTTATTCTTAGAAACCAAAGAGAATCTCAAAACAATCTTATTCTTTGGAAGTATTACACGCAATTGAATTTGCACTTAACTAGAAAAATGTTTTGAGACCAGTTAAATTGTTTTTAAATAGCTTGATCTTGATTCTTATGTAAAAAAATATTATGACTTTGTGCCATTATTTGAGATGCTAAGGATTGATGTTAGAGGTTTATTTGGTCTACATTCAGGTGATGTCATGTCAATAAATTTTATTTTGGGATATTGGTATTTTAGAAAGATCAAATTAGTTAACATCTTTAAGCAGGATGTGTTCTAAAACTTCTATATTTATAGAACTTAAAGATGTTACATTATTCAGAATAGCAAGTCTCACTAAAATACTTACGCTTGTTATTTTGGTAGTTTTTTTAAGTTTAAAAGTAATAGTTAAAACTATATTTTGTGATTGTTTCTTGGTCTATTTTTAAAAATTCATTTCCTTTTCTTTTCTCACAATTTTGTTTCTAAAAATATTTAGATATTAAATTTATTTAGATATTAAATGACTTTGTTGAGGGCACAATTAATCACATTGGCTGTGTATGTAATATTCACATGCTATCAAAATGGTTAAGTAAATTGCTACAATATATTAGGCAAATTTAAATGAGATAAATGCAATAAAATTGCAAGAGGTTTTCTATAATCTGCTTCTTTTTTTTTTTTTTGACACCTGCACTCTTATGTTTATTTCAGCACTATTCACAATAGCAAAGATATGGAATTAACCTTGGTGTTCATAAACAGACCATTAGATGAAGAAAATGTGGTATATATATATATATATATATGCCATGAAATATTACTCAGCTATAAAAAAGAATGAAATGCTGTCATTTGCAGCAACATTAATGGAACTGGGGGCCATTATCTTAAGTGAAATAACTCAGAAACAGAAAGTCAAATACTGCATGTTCTCACTTATAAGTAGGAGCTAAATAATGTGTGCACACAGACATAGAAAATGGAAAAAAAGACTTTGGAGCCTCAGAAAGGTGGGAGGGTGAGAGGATGGGTGGGGAGTGGGATAAGAAATCACCTAATACTAATATGGTGATGATTATACAAGAAGCCCAGACTTCACCACTATGCAATATGCATCTAACAAACTGCACTTGTACTCCCTAAATCTATAAAAATGAGTTAAAAAGTATTTCAAATGGTTTTCCTTCTTCAAAAGAAATTTTACCACTATAGATAAATCATTCAACAAAAATATATTGAGCCCTTTATATGCACTTGATGATATCCTGCCACTGAGGTAACAGTAATGAACAAAAAGGCAAA
>CAUYRT010089521.1:0-12279 GCA_963574885.1 Lepilemur ruficaudatus
TTTTGAGACAGAGTCTCACTCTGTTGCCCAAGCTAGAGTGAGTGCCGTGGCATCAGCCTAGCTCACAGCAACCTCAAACTCCTGGGCTCAAGCAATCCTTCTGCCTCAGCCTCCCAAGTAGCTAGGACCACAGGCATGTGCCACCAAGCCTGTCTAATTTTTTATATATACTTTTAGTTGGCCAATTAATTTCTTTCTGTTTATAGTAGAGACGAGGTCTCGCTCTTGCTCAGGGTGGTTTTGAACTCCTGACCTTGAGTGATCCGCCCACCTCGGCCTCCCAGAGAGCTAGGATTACAGGCGTGAGCCACTGCGCCCAGCCAAATTATCTGTTTTTTTAATACAAATATGTGGCATTAAATTAGTAGGTTATTAAGTATGAAATGTCTGATTTCCTTAAGTACTAAGCTTGACAGTTACTATCTCTAACATTTCACTTTGATACTTCTTGTTTTATTTTTATTGTGAAGGCACATCCTCAGTCTTTCACACATATTTGGGCTTGTGGTTATCTTTCAACTTTTTTAGAGCATTTTTTATGAAACCATGGATAAGTCAAAAATTCGTGTTATTTTAGAATATGAGTTCTGTGTGGAACCAATACAGCACAGACAACTCAAAATATCAATGAAGTGTTTGGGAAGGATGTAGCTAATGAGCACATAGTACCCCAGTGGTTTGAGAAGTTCCATTCCAGTGATTTTAATCTTAAAAATGAGCCACATAGGTGACCTGAGACCAAGGTGTATCATGATGAGGTGAAAGCTGTAGTGGAAGCAAATCCATCTCAACCTATGTGTGAATTACCAGCAAGGTTTGACATTACTATTCCAACAATATTGGACCATTTGAAACAAATGGGCAAGGTAAAGAAGCTGGATAGATGGGGTCCTCACGAATTAAAAGAGCATCAGCAGAGAATGGTCTCAAAGCTTGCTTTTCTTTGTTGTCACGACATAAAGGCAAACCATTTCTACACTGTATTGTTATGTATGATGAAAAACGGATGCTTTTCGGCAATTGCAAGCATTCATCACAATGGCTGGATAAAGATGAAGTGCTGAACCACACTCCAAAACCAAATATTCATCCAAAAAAGCTAATGGTGTCTGTTTGGTGGTCCAGCATTGGTATTATCCACTACAGCTTCATGAAACCTGGTCAATCAATTATAGCAGATGTCTACTGCAACCAATTGGACAAAATGATGAGGATGCTTGCAATTAAGCAGACGAGATTGGTCAATAGACAGGCCAATCCTTTTATAAGACAACACTCAACCACATGTTGCACAAACAACGCTGTTCAAACTACAGAGGCTGGACTTGGAAACTCTCTGTCATCCACCGTATTCACCAGAACTTGCACCAACTGACTACCACTTTTTCCAGGCTTTGGACCACTTCTTGCAAGGAAAAATATTCAATTATCAAAAAGCTATGGAAAACACTTTTCGCGATTTCATCACCATTTGCTCTCCAGGTTTCTTCACTGCTAGCATGAACACGCTACCATAAAGATGGCAAATCTACTTGCATAGTTTAAGGGCATACTTTAATTGTATTGCTTCTTATTTGAGATATAATAAACTACATTTTTTATTTGAAATCAGATATTTCATATTTCATATTTAATGACCTAATAAAAATAACATGGCATGCCAACAACAAAAACAAAAAATGATCAAAATCCAAAAATAACAATAGATAATAAAAACAGACCTATAGGAGATACAGATTTTGGAATTATCTGACATGGACTTAAAAATAACTGTAATTAATATATTTATGAAATTATGTAACAAAATGAGGAAATTATCTGAGACTGCAAACTATTTTATAAACTCAAATGACAATTCTAGAACTGAAAAATACCATAAAATTACAATTAAGAAATCAACAGATGGGTTTAATAGCAGATTAGACACAGCTATAAAAATAATTAGTACTCACTAGATGGCATGTCAGAAAAAAATGCTCAAATGGAAAAAACAATAAGCATGAGAAACTTATGTGAAGGTGAAAATATCCCAGAGATAGAGAAAAAAAAGAATTGCTCAGAAGCAATATTTGAAGTGATAAAAGCTAAGAATTTTCCCAAACCACAGATTGAAGAAATGCAATAGACCCCAAGTATGGTAAGTGAGGAAAACCACAACTAAGCATATTATGTTAAAATCACTGAACACCAAATTCAAAGAGAAAATCTTAAAAAGCAGTCAAAAACAAACATTAACTTCAAAAGAGCAACAATGATGACAGTGACAGCAGCATTTTAACAGAAATAATGGAAGCCAGAAGACAAAGGAATGATAACCTCAAAATAGAAAGTAAATAACCTCTAACACCGACTTCCATACCCAAAGATGAAGGTAAAAGAAAGATATTTTCTGATAAAACAAAAATGAGAAGATGGAATTTGTCACCAGCAGAACCACTCTAAAGAAGATACTATAGGTAGTATTTCAGGCCCACAGGAAATGCTCCCACATGGAAGTATGGAGATACAAGAAGGTATAAACAGGGACCAAAAAAGGGTAAACACAACTCAATTTTTTAAATCAACACCAAAATAGCCACCAAAGATATAAAAAGGAAATCAAGCTCATTTGTCATCAAGAAATGCAAATTCATACTACAATGAGTTACTACTACACATCCACTGAATCACAAAAACAAGTAAGTGTTGGCAAAGATGTGCAGTAAATGGAACTCTCATATGCTGCTTGTGGGAGTGTAAAATGGTGAAACCACTATTGCAGTTTCTACTAAAGCTACACAACAGCATTCCCTGTGGCATAGCAGTTCTAATCCTGAGTATATGTGCAACAGAACTGCATATATATGTGTATTAAAAGGCATGGAAAATGATATTTATAAAAGCATTATTTTCAATAATCACAATCTGGAAATAACCTAAATATTAATCAAGAGCAGAATGTATCAACACATTGTGGTATATTCATACAATGGAGTACTACACAGTAGTGCTAAGGAACAAACTTCTTCTCCTATAAGCCACAACATGAATAACTCTCAAAAATACAGTGTTGAGTGAAAAAGGCTAGTCCTCTGGTTCCATTTATATAACATAAAAAAAAGGAAAAATTAATCTGTGGTGTTAGAAGTCTGTTTTCTGCTCAGTTACCTTTGGAGAGAAGAGTAAGGAAGGTGACTGAAAAGGGACACAAGGAGGCTTTTTGGGTTGCTGGTATTCCTCTGTTTCTTGACTTGGATAGAGGGTTACATGGGTTTGTTTATTTTGTGTTAATTCATCAAGCCCTGCCCTTTATAAGGGTATAGTTTTCTGTATGCATTTTATACTTAAACAAAAATATGTATTTTAAAACTAGGTACGCTACTACTATACTTAGTAGGCATTCAATAAATATTTATTAGAGTGGATTTTTAAAGGCAAAAAAAGACTACCCTTTCATTATTTAATGAAGTTGTTTCAGAGATAGTTTCCTTCCCTACCCTGGCAAAATGCCAGGTAGAAAATAAACATAGCATAAACCCATACTCAGCTCACTAAAGAAAACTCATTCTACAGATGTAACCAGTATGACACCCTGGTACTGTAAAAAACTTTTCATCTCCTTTGCCCATTTATAAATGGGGTTTTTTGATGACTATGTGTTTTTTTGGTAAAAGAAAATACTCTTGAAACTAAAGGTGACAATGCATCAGGAACAACCATATTTTTGCTCCTAGTACGTACATACATACATATTTATTTATTTATTTACACTGGGTCTTGCTCTGTTGCCTAGGCTGGAGTAGAGTGGCACGATCGTAGCTCCCCACAGCCTTTAATTCTTGGGCTCAAGAGATCCTCCTAACTCAGCCTCTCAAGTCGCTGGGAGTATAGGCATGAGCCACCACACACTTTTTATTTATATTTCATCATATAAGAAATACTACTTATGATGCTGTATGCTACAAAAAGAAGGGTTTGGCTGAGATCTGAGATTGTGCAAGAAATTTTAAAAAGTATTGAAATATACTTTCTCAGATTCTATAAATAAAAACAACTATCGATACTTTTATAGCTCTTATACTGTGCCAGGAACTATAATGTAAATATTCTCACTAACCCTGTGGCAAATCTGTCTTCCAAGACAATGCTGCTAACCTTGATATTCTATTGTTAGGGTGGAAAGGCTTAGCAGGTGCTCAGGGTGTGGGTGGCCAAAGATTTCTCATTAGGAATTAAGATTTAAAAGTAAAATTTATTTTATCTTTTAGCAAGATAGAATGAGAAAGAGAGAGAGATAGAGGAAAAGGGAATGGGGGGGGTGGGGGTGGGAAGAGAGCAGAGAGATGGCATTTCATCCCAAAGAAAGAGAAAGGAGATGCCAGCAGCTAGGCCAAGTGGCTTGCTGTTTTTATGGGGACAAAAAGAAAAATAGTTAATTGTTGTGAATTGCTATATCCCCTCCTTCCCTTCTTAACTCCAAGCAGATAATGGAATCTGCTGTGTGAAACTGCTGCATTCCTTCCCTTTGCTTTAGAGATAGAGGGAGCAAGCCTTCAAGATATGATTTTGTGAAGGGTTTGATGTCTAGAGATTGTCCCCCCATGTGGTCATCCCAGAACTTTTCAGGAACTGCTCCAGGCTGTAGAAACAGATGGCAAAAGGCAGTTTTATTCAATAGGTCGAGCACTGTAAAAAAAATTTACATTTCCTTTTGTTGTCAAGGCCCCTTTGAGATGGTCCGAGTTCAGCAGGGCACCTGTTACCTAAGGAGCAAAGCTGATTTATTTTGCTCATAAGACCTACTGTCCTTTCATCTATAAAGAACTATTCTAAGGGCCTGCACGGTGGCTCATGCCTGTAATTCTAGCACTCCGGGAGGCTAAGGCAGGACGATCGCTTAAGGTCAGGAGTTGAAGAACAGCCTCAGCAAGAGTGAGACCTGGTCTCTACTAAAAATAGAAAAAAATTAGCTGGGCAACTAAAAAAACAGAAACAAAAAATTAGCCAGGCATGGTGGTAAGTCCCAGCTACTTGGGAAGCTGAGGCAGGAGGATCACTTGAGCCTAGGAGTTTGAGGTTGCTGTGAGCTAGGCTGATGCCAGAGCACTCTAGCCCAGGCAACAGAGCAAGACTCTGTCTAAAAAAACAAAAACAAAAAATCTATTCTAAGTACCTTACATGTGTCAATTCATTCAATCCTAACAATGATCCTAAAGGCAGGTATTATTTTCATCCCCATTTAACAGACAAAGAAAAAGTATTATGTAATTTGCCAAAGATCACAAAGCTATTAGGAGGCAGAGCTAGGAAACTGAACCCAAGCTACCAATGCTTGTGCACTTAATCTTTATGCTAGGCTGCCTCTCAAAATAGCTACCAGTGAGCTGATGTGGTAACATGAGTGCATAGACCTAGCTAACCAGCAATATCACTTGAGGCCAGGAGTTGGAGGCTGCAGTGTAGTATTATTGCACCTTAGAATAGCCTACTCCAGCCTGGGCAACATAGGGAAACTCCATCTCAAAAAAAGTAATAACATACATAAAAATTTTAAAAAACAGCCATCACTGTATTGTTATTAAAATGCTGGTACTCAGGGCAATGTTTTAGTTCTCTTTATATATACTTCTAAAACAATTCATATTACTACAAAGTATTAATTATGCCTTTTCTAAAGCAATGACATAATACCTCTTACACAGAAACAGTCACACACTAAGATGATTTCTTACAATACTAGTGATTTTTCCCTTCACTTTAACTGGTATAGCGGTGTAGCAGTATAGCATATTGTCTAAAAGTCCAGGCTTTGGTGTTTGTGTTTAGCTATCTTCACTTACCACATGGACTCTGGGCAAGAAACTTAACTTCTATGTGATTTGGTTTCCTCATCTGTCAAATGCAGATACTACCACTTATCTCACATGGTGGTTGTGAAGATTAAACAAAAATATATATAAAAGACTATACAGAGTATATAGTAAGCACCCGTACACATACTGGCATGCAGTAAGTTCTCAAATCTTAGATAATAATATTATTATAACCATTTATGCTTTCTGGTATTTGTTTCTTCTGTTCAGAAAGCAGTTGGTGTTTAATTTTTAATTACTAAGTAAAAGCCAATAAAGCTGAGCAACCAGAGCAGCTGATTTTGTTCCTTTATGTTACCTATTTGGTGTACACATTCTATTAAACTTCATCATGTGAATTCAAGTCATTCAAACATTTATTGTCTATTATGTGGTAGGTGGCAGGGAAATATAAAGAAAGAATATCCTACATTTCCATATCGTAAAAAAAAAGATAAGGAAGAAATCATCTATAAGAGGTTCAGAGTAGAGTGCGTGGAGATACATAGTAAGAAATAGTTACAATAGAAAATATAGTAAGTGGGCCAGGCGCAGTGGCTCACACCCATAAGCTTAGCACTCTGGGAGGCTGAGGTGGGAGATCACTCGAGGTCAGGAGTTTCTACTAAAAATAGAAAAAATTAGTGGGGCGTGGTGGCATGAACCTGTAGTCCCAGCTACTTGGGAGGAGGACTGCTTGAGCCCATGAGTTTGAGGTTGCTGTGAGCTAGGCTGACACACCAAGGCGCTGTAGCCCAGGTAAGAAAACGAGATTAAGCCTCAAAAAAAAAAGAAAGAAAATAACCATACTGAGACACCTATAAAATACAGTTCAGAAAACTAGAACTCTGGCTTCATTGAACAAGTGACAACTGGCTTCACTTTTGATGAGTGTAGAGGAGACTCTTACAGTACAGAAAAAAAAAAGAGTAGGAAAGGCATTAAAAACAGCTCTATGCTCCTAAGCTTGACAATTTAGATGAAATGGACCAATTCTTTGAAAGGCATAATAATCTACCAAAACTCACACAAGTAGGAACAGATAATCTGAATAGGACTACATCTGTTAAGGAAATTATATCAATAATAAATAACTCTTTAAATCAGAAGCACCAGGCATAGATAATTTCACTGGTGAATTCTACCAAACATTTAAGGAAGAAGTGATAACAATTCTCTGTAATCTCTTCCAGAAAATAGGAGAGGCAACACTTCTTTTTTTTTTGAGACAGAGTCTCACTCTCTTGCCCGGGCTAGAGTGCCATGGTGTCAGCCTAGCTCACAGCAACCTCAAACTCCTGGCCTCAAGCGATCCTCCTGCCTCAGCCTCCCAGGTAGCTGGGACTACAGGCATGTGCCACCATGCCCGGCTAATTTTTTCTATATATATTTTTAGTTGTCCAATTAATTTCTTTCTATTCTTAGTAGAGATGGGGTCTCGCTCTTGCTCAGGCTGGTTTCGAACTCCTGACCTTGAGCGATCTGCCCGTCTCGGCCTCCCAGAGTGCTAGGATTACAGGCGTGAGCCACCGCGCGCCCGGCCTAGAGGCAACACTTCTAACTCATTCTCTGAGTACAGCATTACCCCAACACTGAAACTATATAAAGACATTATCAGAAGGGAAAACTACAGAAAGTATTTCTTAGGAACATAAATGCAAAAATTCTCAACAAAATATTAGCAAATCAAATCCAACAAAGTGTAAAAAGAATTGTACACCATGGCCAAGTAGGATTCATTCTAGGTATGCAAGGCTGGTTTAACATTCAAAGATCAATTAATGTAATTCATCACATCAATGGCCTAAAGAAGAAAAATAATGTGTTCATACCAACATGTGGAGAAAAAGCATTTGACAATATCCAACAATCATTCATGATAAAAACCTCTGCAAACTAGAAATAGAGAGGGAACTTCCTCAAGTTGACAAAAAATGTCTACAAAAAACCTATAGCTAACATCGTATTTAATGGTGAGAAACTAGATGCTTTCCCACTAAGATCAGAAACAAGACCGGGATATCCCCTTGTCAATATTGTACTTGAAGTCCTAGTTAATCCAGTAAGATAAGAAAAGGACATAAAAAGTACGCAGATTGCCAGACTTGTAGAACTGCTCTTAAAGTTTACTAATAAAATAAGGAGGAAGGCCAGGTGGGGTGGCTCATGCCTCTAATCCTAGTGGCTCTAGGAGGCGAAGGCAAGAGGATTACTTGAGGCCACGGGTTTCAGACCAGCTTAGGCAACATAGTGAGATTCTGTCTCTACAAAAATAAAAATTAAAAAATTAGCCAGGCATGGTGGTGTGTGCCTGTAGTTCCACCTACTCAGGAAGCTGAGGCAGGAGGATCACTTAAGCCCAGTAGTGGGAGGCTGTAGTGAGCTATGATGATGCCACTGCACTCTAGCCTAAGCAATAGAACAAGCAGCCTCCGTCTCAAAAAAAAAAAAAGGCAGCCAGGACAAGACTGGGAAAGTATACGTTATTTGACTTAATATTTCTTGATAATTCAGAGAATCCCCTTATATTTTACTGTATTAAGGTACAATATAGCAAAATCTTAGGGGTTTTCTGAGGTTATAAGGACTTATTTTAACATGAGATCTAACTCATCAATATTTTAAGTTAATCATAAATATAGTGTTGTTCAGCACATCTCTAGAAATTATTCGCAAATCAAATCCAACAAAGTGTAAAAAGAATTGTACCACGACCAAGTGGGATTCATTCTAGGTATGCAAGGCTGTAACTTGGCTATTTGTGAACATGAGAGTGCTAGTATCTCTTCAAGACTGTGATTTCAGTTCCTTTGGATAAATACCCAAAAGTGGGACTGCTGGATCTATTCAGCAATCCATTCACTGATCTATTCAGTGGTAGTTCTATTTTTAATTTTTTAAGGAATGCCTATACTATTGTTCCATAGCGGCTGAACCATTTTGCATTCCCACCAACAGTGTACAAAGGTTCCCCTTTCTCCAGATCCTCACCAACACTTGTCTTTTGTTTTATTAATAATGGACATCCTGATAGGTGTGAGGTGATTACTGTAGTTTTGATTTGCATTTCCCTGATGATTAGTGACACTGAGCATCTTTTCATATACCAGATGTCCACTGGTATACCTTCCTTAAAGAAATACCTATTCAAGTCTTCAGTCCATTTTTCAATTAAGTTATTAATTTTGTTTGTTTTTGCTATTAAATTGTAGGATTACCTTTTGTATTTTGGAAATTGATGCCTTGTAAGTAAGATACATGGTTTGCAAATATTTTTTCCCTTTCTGGAGGCTTTCTTTTCATTCTGTAAGGGACTTTGAAACAACTATTTTGGCTGCAGAACAACCTCTTTTGCTTACTTTCTCATTCTCTACTGTGTTCTGCATAAATAAGGTTATCAGTTATCTGTTGTCCAAATAGGTGAAGGATTTGCATCTGTGTATGCTTTAGTAGAACATACGGTAAACATGGAACGTCAACATTTATGGTCTTTGAACAACTGATACACTTAGGAAATCAATCTTCATTTTTTACTGGGCAACTTCGTTTAACAAAACATTTTTATAAATCCATTTTGTTACAAAAAATTATAAACTGTATTAGCAACATTTCTGTATTTTCTGATTTTCAAATCAGTCATTGAATTTATCTCTGTACAGAAAAGAATTAACATAGCAGGCTTGACTGCTATCCTTTGAAAGACTTGCTTACACAGTTGGCCCTGGGCTTGCCTTTTGGATTTTGGACCGGTTTCTACCATACTAATTTATAAGAATGGCTCACTGTACCTAAACTATTCATATAAACAATGTGGTTTGTATTGAACTCCAACTTTCCTTATGAGAATCTGAAATTTTAGTATGTGACCAATTCCCAATAAAACTCTAGGTTCATCTCCAATGAGCTTCCCTGGTAGACAATACTTCACATGTATTGAATTGACAACTTGTTACTGGGAAAATTAAGTACATCCTGGGTGAGTACACTGGGTGAGGACCCTTGGAAGCTTGTGCCTGGTTTCCCTTAGGCTATGCCCTATGCACTTTTTCCCTGTGTTGATTTTGCTTTGTAACTCATTGCTGTGATAAATTATAGCTATGGGTATGACTATATGCTAAATCCTGTGAATCCTCCTAGCAAACCATCAAACCTGGGGGTGGTCTTGGAGACTTCTGACACAATCCCACAATTATATAATAGTGTTAAATTCTTATATAAAGCAAAAAATACTTGAGTGAAAAAAATAACAAATAATATTAGTTTGGTATAGAAGTAGGGGAGGAGTAGAAAAAAAAAGAACTGTTTATAAGGCATCTGTAAGTATGAAGTATATACTTCTCTGTCTCCTTAAATGGGCTGTGAATGAAAGAAATTTACTTCTGGAAGTAATTAAAACAATGAGTACAATATTAAAATATTTCATCTCACATAAATGAGAATAAAATATCCTATATGGATAAGAATCATAGACTTTGTACCTAACACTTGGTGGTGGGGGAAGGAAAGAGAAGGTGGAAAAATGGTAGACTTTCTTGTCTTAATATCCAAATTTCCCTGGACATTTGCAGAAATACAGAGCTTTAAAATGCTGGGTTCTCAGCTTCAGGCAATTATTGTTCAGGGAACAACACTTACTGGGTGCCTAATATGTGTTAATACTATGCTAAGTGCTTTCCGTTTGCTATGTAATTCTCACAAAAATCTTTCATGCAGGGGTATTTATATCCCCATCTTATAGATGAGATATTGAAGCTCAAAGAATCTACCTAAGTTGCTCAAAGGCCAGAGAGAATACAAGGCATAGATAAGATTCAAGCCTAGATTTATCTGACTCCAAAGCCATTATATTTCTACTATGACTCCAAAATAGTACAACCTAAGAAGATATGGAGGTGGTTACATAAATTTCTCACTTAAATAACAGAAGTAATGTATGAACAGAGAGAAATTTAACATTGCATTTCTGGTTTATGTTTTGGAGTTTTGTGTGTGTGGTTTTTTTTGTTTTGTTTTGTTTTTTTTAAGAGACAGGGTTCTTGCTACATTGCCTAGGCTGGGCTTGAACTCTTGGGCTCAAGTGATATTCCTACCTCAGTCTCCTCAGTAGCTAGGTCTACAGGCATGCACCATTGTACCTTGTAAGCACTGTTTTTTATTAATAACCAAAAAGATTCATTAACTTCACTAAAATCTGTTCAATGCAACTATGGTGAGGAAAAAAAACTCGACATACGTTACTATTAGGTATTTACTGAGGTAGTCGTACATATTTAAAACTTACTTTACCATAGAGAAAGATACTAACAAAGAAATTCAGAGTTTGAATTAACTTACCATTCTTCTTTTATACTTTCAAGATTATCTACTTCTTTCATTCTCTTTTGCCTTTCTGTAAAAGTAAAAGGAAACAAAAGCTAAAGTTCTCAATTTAATATTTTAAACAAATTCCTATGTACGTATCAATATTCTTTAATATATGTTATTATGTAGTCCTAAAGTAGCACTAAAAGGGTCTTAGAAACAAGTGACCAAACTCAAAGCTGTCATTTTCATCTACCAAATAAAGCAATAATAAAATAAGTTGTGGCGTCCAATAATCTGACAAAACAAAGTTCTTTAAAAACTTATGATGAAAAAAATTATAATGTACCCTCTGATTTAATAGCAAACAAAACTGAATGAAATACTCCATTCAATCTCCAATAAGTAACAATATATCAACGGAATACATGCAACATTCTTGTGATTCCTTTGGAAAGCAAACTGCCAAGAAGTATCTACATATTGTAGAGATAATTTGTATCTTTGATCCAGACTTTCCACCTTTCTGGGAATTTAAAAGAAAAACAAAGGAAGATAGATACACACACAAAATTTGTCCACTATAGCTACATTTGTTAGGAAAAACTGAAAGTAAACTAAATGCCCAATAAGTAGCTGCTTGATGAAATAAAATGTATGCCTTAAAAATAATTAAGAAGCAATTTATAAAGCCAAATGTAAAAAGATATCACATAAATTAAAAACATAGAAAACAAAAACCATTCACATACCAGCAATGCAACTGAATGCATATGAATAATGGGGAGGGAGAAGCAAAAATGAAAATAGTTACAGTTGGGTCAATAAAATTATGGATTATTTTCCCTCTTTTTGAAACTTCCTGTAATACTATTTTGCCTTTACAACAAAGATACCATAAGAAACAAATAAACCATTGTTTAAAAAACACAGACAGCCCTCTGCATCTACATATTTAACTCAATCAGATTATTTGGAAAATAATTATTAAAAATAACAAAAAATAAGCCGGGCGCGGTGGCTCACGCCTGTAATCCTAGCACTCTGGGAGGCTGAGGTGGGCGGATTGCTCAAGGTCAGGAGTTCGAAACCAGCCTGAGCAAGAGCGAGACCCCGTCTCTACTAATAATAGAAAGAAATTAATTGG
>CAUYRT010089523.1:0-34401 GCA_963574885.1 Lepilemur ruficaudatus
AGCACCTCTTGTATTTTCCTGGATGGAGCTGAAACCCGTTCTACTAAGTGAAGTATCCCAAGAACGGATGGACAGGCACCACATGTACTCACCAGCCAATTGGTATTAGCTGATCAACACCTAAGTGGACACACAGGAACATTTATTGGATGTCGGGCAGACGGGAGGGAGAAGGAGGGGATGGGTATATACACACATAATGAGTGCGATGTGCACCGTCCGGGGGATGGTCAGGCTTGAGGCTCTGACTGGAGGGGGGAGGGGGGTAAGGGCAATGTACATAATCTTTTTTTTTTTTTTAATAAACATTTTATTTTGCTATTTTTTTTCTTTATTGAAAGTTTATTATATATGGTCAGGAAGCAGAGCTACATTGTACATTTTAAATAGAAAACAAATATCAAAAGAAATATCGTAACCTTTTTTTAATTTAAAAAAATAAAAAAAAAATTCACCTTACAAATATTTACTGAATGCTGACCATGAATCAGGACCTACTGTAAGAGCTGAACATACAGGATTAAACCAAGCAAAATCTCCATGAACATGGAGTTAGCTAGCATTCTAGGGCAGAGAGTAGAAAAATACTATATGTAAAACAATAATAAGTGTGACAGAAATAAACAGGAAAACTTAATAAAAAGTGATAGGACTAATGTAAGAAACATTTTTATACTAAATAAGGTGGTCAGAAAACACCTCTCTGATGAAGGATTATTTTTCCCAGAAATGTGAATGAAGTCAGAAAATAAGCCACGTCGTTATCTAGGAGAAGAGGACTCTGGGCAGAGAGAACAGCAAGGGCCAATGTCCTGAGGCACAAATGTCCTGGTGGGGTGAGCTAGAGCACATCAAAGGAGGTGTGGTAGAAGATACGTTCGGAAAAGTAGCGTGAAATCACATTGTGTGATGCCCTATAGGAGACTTTAGTTTTTATTCTGAGTGGACAAAGAGGACTGGCAGGTTTCAGAAAAATAATAAAGAGTCTGGAAAGGGACATAGTAAGTTTAAGAGATCTATCAGACCTCATATGGCACGTGGACAATTTGATACGCAATCTAGAGTTCAGGAGTGAAGCATAAGCTGTACTGATAGGTTTGAGTGACACACAAATAGTATTTAAATACACTTTCGGAGCTGATGAGATGACTTAGAAAACAGATGCAGGAAGCAGAGGGGTCTGAGGCTGAGCCTTGTGGCATTCCATCATGTAGGGGTCTGGAAGATGAGGAAAGTTGAGTAAAGGTTACTTACAAGGAAGGACCACTGAGGAAGGAGGAGAAAGGACAGAGCCACCTGGAGGAAACCTAACGAAGGAGGTGCAGTAGTAACGAGCGCAGGCTTTCCAGCTTAGCAACGGCAGCGACGCGTTTAACTGTAAGCATCCCTCCTGACAAACCCCACGAGCCCAGACGAGGATGTCAACAGTGCCATAAGACCAGCTGGTTGGTGGAATGAGTAGCAGGTATTTCCTTTATTGGCTAATCTCCCTGTCCTTTGGGCATCACCATCTCTAGCAGTTCAACTGCAAAAACTCCTTTGTCAGGTAACCGAAGAAATTACAAGCGATCGTTGTGTTACGTAACAGAGTTCAGCACAAGAGGCTACACTGGCAGACAGAGTCAGATAATCACACAAATTATTCTCACTCACCATGTGCAGGCTACAATGCTGTTAGGCGGAGTGACATTCTATATTTTAATCTTAGCGGGTTCTTATATGAGCCTATCGTGTTAGGTTATGCAGGTAGGGTTACCAATGTTAGTATAGTAGAGTTGCATCTTACTTGGCAGTTGGGTTCTAAAGTGCATAAGGAGGAAATTATGTATAGTCAAAATTACTCCTGATCAAAAAGTCCAACACCACTAATTTTCTGGTGAGTGTTAGGGTTCATTGCTGCTTCTCCCACTCATTGCTGGTGAAGTAGATGACTTTTCCTTGGGGTCACGCTGTTTGAGAAAATAGAGATGTACTCAGCATAGCAAGATGCTCACTATTTCTTCATTTCTTTTTTTTTTTTTCTTTCTTATTCTCCTTTCCCACCTTCCTTCCACAAATAGTTTTTGGCCTCATACTAAGCACTATCGTAGACGCTGGATATACGGTGATGAACCAGAAGAGACTGAATTCTTGACCGCAGGCGGCTTACAGTCTCGTCTACGTCATGGGAGGCAGGGACAACAGGCCAGCCCTCCAGAGCTCACAGCCGTTGCCATCAATGGCTAGCAGAACTCTTGCCCTAATTAACTTATTTCTTTCTCTCTCTTTGCTGAGCACTTCTATTTGAATCTGCATAAGATAAATTCCCACCAGAAGCATTTCTGTATTCCCATACTACAAACGAAGAAATGGGCTTTGAGCGAGAAGGTGACTTCCCAGTAGTCATCTGATCGTAGCAGGATTAGATGTTTGAATACAGGTGGTTTTTTTTTTTTTAATTTAAAGTCCCACATTCTCCCTCCTCTACTCTCCTTGGCATTTTCTCTCTCCTCTGACTTGATCGCTCTTTGGGACCTACAGTCTGCACTTTTCCTTGTCCCTTTTCAGTCTCACCTCATGTCCCCGCTCTTGCTTTTCGTTTACTGATTTTCCCTCCCCAGATACAAATTTCTATGTTTCGATCCTGGTCTTAGCCTCACTTAAAATATCTATATCTATATCTATATCTATATCTATATCTATATCTATCTATCTATCTATATATATATAGATATATCTATATCTATCTATCTATCTATCTATATATATATATATATGCATGCCTCGGAATGTCCTCATTGCATAGCCTTTTGCTTTTGGTATCCTTGGCTCCCTGTTGGGATCAGTCCGGGCTATTCAGTAGGAAGGACCTGATTTCACTTTACTGACATCTAGACTCTCCAACTTCCCTGGAGATTCCATTATATTCCTACAACCCAGGTAGGGGATTGTCATTTTTACTGAGGATAAACCTATTTAGGTGAAGGCCCCTCTGCAGAATCATTTATCTTCCATTCCAATTTATTCTGTAGACATGGCTCTTGTCCAAAACGCAATGATTTATTAGGGCTTCTATTTAAGACTTTGTTTAAAGACACTATGCCCTCCATTGTGAGATTTTAAAGTAAGAAATTCCCATATAATTAAATATAGAGCAGAACAATGGTGTGGGGGAGGAGAGAGAGCCGTCTGAAGTACACAGAGCTCTCCTTGGGGAGGCTGCGGAGTCCTCCGACTGTCATGTCAGGCTGTCCTCACCTATTTCTGGGGAGAAGTAGAAACTTTAAGCAATGCGACTTCATTGATCTGGATGCGCTATGTTATGAAGCTGCTTTAAATGCTTTTGAGTAGTTGCCACTGTAATTTTATGATATAATAACTTGTTTTAATGTCATGGTCATTTAGTGGATTTTTTATATTCACCCGAGACAAGCTTTGAGCAGGAACAAATGATTGCTGGCAAACAGGAACGTTTTACAAATTGGTTTTTAAAAATAAAAGAAAGAAAAGGGTGAAACGTCCACATCCTTTTCTTCCCTAAAGAGTGGTGGACATGCAGTCCCATTTCTGGACCTCAGTTTCTGTAAGCGTAAAATAGCACTAGCCGCTGTAACAACCTCCAAATCTCAGTAGTTTTTTTTTTTACCATACATTTCTTTCTTGCTCACCTCAGTCTACAGAGTGTGTGGGGGAAGGTGAGTTCTAGCCCTTCCACAATGTGGCTCCGTCATCTTCAGCACATGGTCTCAAATTAACACTATTTGAAAGTTTTTTAGTGATTAGCACCATTGCCTCTACGAGAACAGTGAGCCTGTTCTTCGCAGGATTTTCCCTGCTGATTCCTACCCCAGTGACTGACGTCCACTTTCACTCAGATAATAATGGAAGAACCTGTTTTCTCTTTGATACCAAATTATGACATTGCAAGGAAGTGTTCACATTGTCATCTGCCTCTAATTCTGTAACATCTTAGGCTTCTGAATTACTTAGGTATTTAAAGTAACAGAGGTAATAACTTTGTAGTGCATTGATTCTGGATGTGTTCCTCACAAAACTTCAACGGTAAAAGCAAAGATGTCTGTTGGCTTCAGAAGAAGTTATTTTTTTCCAAAAAGCGTTTTCTTTAAAAAAATCACTTTATAAAATTTTAATGGTTTTTAATATCCAAATTCTTCTCTTTTTTCTTTCTCCCCCAAGAAAAAGAAACTAAAATAGTGAGTAGATTTCAGGTCATCAGAAAAGAAGAAACTGGGCAGAGGACTCAGCACTTAGTGTCTTATATTTTTTTTCCTACTACAAAACAGTCCTTATTTCTTTTTTTATTGTGTATATTTGAGGTGTACGACATGATGTTTTGATGTGCATGTTGAAACGATTACTACAGACAAGTCCATTCACATATGCATCATCTCACATAATGACATTTTTGTGTGTAGTAAGAGTCCCCAAAATCTACTCAGCAAATTTCCAGCATATAATACAATATTAATGACTATAGTTATCATGCTATACATTTGATCTCAAGACGTACCATCCTACGTAAGTGCAACTTTGTACCTTTTGACCTACAACTCCCCATTCACTCCCCACCCCCCCTCGGGTAACCGGTCGCGCTCGCGCGCTCTCTCTCTTAAATGGAATTGAAGTTTGTTTTTTTTTATTCCACATGTAATCTGGAATTATATATGCAATCTAAGAAAAATACTATGTGACCTGCTAAAAGAGATCATGTAGTATTTTTCTTTCTGTATTTGACTTATTTCACTTAACACAGCATCCTCCAGTTTCATCCACATTGTCTCAGATGGCAGGACCCTTTTCTAAACCTGCATAATATTCCATTGCCCATACTTCTCTATCCAGCTATCCACTGGCAGACACTTAGGTTGTTTTCTTTATCTTGCCTATTATGAATAATGCTGCAATCAACATGGGAATGCGGAGAGCTCTATGAGGCGCTGATTTCATTTACTTTTGGAATATACCCAGAAGATAGATTGCTGCGTCATATGATAATTCTGTTTATAGAGGGATTTTCTGAGGAAACGTCATACTGTTTTCCGTAACAGCTATGCTGATTCACACATTTGCACCAATAATGTACAAGGGTTTCCTTTTCTCTATATCCTCACCAACATTTATCTCTTGTCTTTTTAATAATAGCCATCCTGAGAGTGTGAGATGATATCTCATTGTGGATTTGATTTGCATTTCTCTGATGACTAAATGATGTTGATCATTTTTTCATGTATCTGTTGGCCCTTTGTATGTCTTCTTCAGAGAAATGTCTATTCAGATCCTTTGCCCATTTCCTAATGGTTCTTTTTTTTTTTTTTTTTGAATACTAAGGATACTAACCCCTTGGCAGGTATGTGATTTTCAAGTATTTTCTCCCAATTTGTAGGCTAACTTTTCATTTTGTTATTTCCTTTGCTGTGCAGAAGATTTTTGGTTTGATGTAGTACCACTGTTTATTTTTGCCTCTGTTGATTGTGCTTTGGTGCAATATCCAAAAAAAATCATTGCCAAGATCAATGTCAAGCAGATTTTCCCATTTTCTTTTAAGAGTCTTACTCTTTCCGGTCTTATAGTTAAGTCTTTAATCCATTTTGAGTTGATTTTTGTATATGGTGTAAGGCACGGGTCCAATTTTATTCTTTTACCTGTGAGTATTCAGTTTTCCCAACACTATTTATTGAAAAGACTGCCCTTTCCCCATGGTGTCTTCTTGGTACCCTTGTTGAAAATTAGTTGGCCATATATGCATGAGTTTATTTCTGAGCTCTATGATCTGTTCCATTGATCTATATGCCTGTTTTTATGCCGGATTCATATTGTTTTGATTATTATAAACTTGTGATGTAAGTTGAAATCAGATACTGTGATTTCTCCAACTTTGTTTTTCTTTCTCTGGATTGCTTTGGCTATTGGTGTTCTTTTGTGATTCCATATGAATTTTAGGAATTTTTTTTTTATTTTTGTGAAAAACGTCATGGGAATTTTGGTAGGGATTGCTTTGAATCTGTATATCACTTTGGGTAGTGTGGAAATTCTAACAATAATAGTTCATCTAGTCCATGAACACAGGATATCTTTGCATTTATTTGTGTCTTTTTCAATTCCTTTCATCAATGCAATATTGCCCATATTTCTTTCTGTCCTTCTAATCTAATAAGACATTATAAAGTAAAGGATATAAAACTAAGATAATCCTTTAGTGGGCAAATTTTGTATGTTTTCTGTATAAAATGTTAAGTTCTTAACACTTTTTACCTCTTACATTCTATTTTCCTATAAAATGGTATTAATGTATTTTGTATTAAATTATACCAATGCATGTACATTAACAAGATGAAAAAATCAATTTTAAAGTCTATGTTTTTGAGAACTTGATGCATCATGACCATATTACAACTGAACTAGGAATTTGGCATCTTCATTAACATAGCTAGTTCCTTTTCATGATGCTGCTGATGATTTTGTGTGTATGTGTCTATGTGTGTGAGTGTTTAGATGTTTAAAGGAAATCCCATTTGGATAGAGTTTGAACTCCTTTTTCATATCTATACATGAATTATTTACACTGTTAGTTTTTTCATTATTCACAGTATTTACTTCTTAAGGTTTGTGATGGCTGGTTGTTTTGCTTTGTTTTCACTTTAAAAGTTGTCAGGTGTTTGGTTGTTTTTTTTTTTCCTTTTGACTGGCTGTATGAAATTATGATGTATACCCTGCACTTCTCTACTTCCAGGTTGTTCTTGACCATTGTCTAACATCCTCTAATATTTTAAACCAAGATGATTTGCATAATTTATACTTTCTTCTACCTTTGAGAACCTCACTCGTAGCCTTAGGCTCTAGGGAAGCCATCTGTACGTGGAATTTCACCAGGGTGGGATTTGAAATATGTCTTACAGGAAGAAAGGGAACATGACAAGCAAGTTTTAGAATGCTAAATGGAATAACAAATTTATGGGTAGAATATGCAAAACACAAGATCTGTTTTGGCAAAGTTAGAGAGAGTAATTTGGGGAGATGGGTTGGGGTAGCCTCATATTTGAGGCTAGAATATTTGAACTCTAGAGAAGGCTTCTCCTAAGTGTATTTCAGAGAACACAATTCCCTTTAGCTGCTCCATAAAAAGGGGGAAATCATACATTTACGATACATTGCACATAACTATTACCTCTATTATTAATATCTAAATTTTATTTAATTCTTACTCTTGCTCTAAGCCATGGCTAAGTATATTGCCTGCGTTACCATGTGTTGTTTATGGGAGGTAGATATTATATCACTATCATCATCATCATATCAGTCATTTATTGCTATGTAACAAAATTGCTCTAAAATTGGCTTAAAACAGCAATGAACATTTATTATCTCCCACATTTTCTATGCGTCAGGAATTTGGCAACATCATGACTGGGCAGGTCAGGCTCAACGCCTTTCACGAAACTGCAGTCAAGGTGTCAGCCTGAGTGGAAGCCCATTGAAGGCGTGATTAAGTCTCAAGGATCCACTTCTAAGATGACTCACTAACGTAGCTGGCACACTGGCGCTGGTTATTGGCGCAAGGCTTCCGTTCCTCTGCACATGGGCTTTCCAAAGGTCTCTCTGAGTGTTCTCAGGACTTGGTGGCTGGTTTCCTCCAGAGCAAAAGACCCAAGAGAGAGCAAGGGGAAGACATGATGTCTTTCATGACTCAGCCTTGGAAAGCAATTCTGGAATACCCCATTTGTTACACATGTCAGTCCTTTCCCATAGGGGAAGAGAATAGCAAGGGTGTGAATAGTTGGAGGTCATTTCAGAGGCCACAACCATTGTCTTGTTTGACAGATAAGGGAATTGAGGTCAGAAAAGTGAAGGCATTTGACAAAGAACGTGGAACATTGGGAAAGGTTAAGACTTAAACCCAGACACTCCGATTTAGAGAAAGCAAGTTTTTCAACTATTCTATATTTGTCTCCAACACATGATTTCTTTCTTAGTGTCACGTGGATAGTCACATAATAAATGGTCTGATAAATCTGTCTGTAATGAAAGTGCTTTCCAAACTCATTTGAGTATGAGTCCATTTTGCTTTATTTTTTCTTTTTCTTTCCTTGCTTCCTTTTCATTCCTTCCCTCCCTCCCTTTCTTCCTTCCTTCCTTCCTTTGTCTTTTTCCTTCTATCTTTCTTTCTTTGCATTCATTTAAATAGAATATCTACTAACATCTCAAGGAACAAGTTTTTGGAAATGTTACTGTAGCAAATAGGAAGAATTAGAAGATTTTAAAATATGGCAGAGAAATAAAGAAAATGATACTGAAGTGGATTAATTAGATAAGTGTGTAGGACAGGTGGGTGGGGGAAGGGACCAGAGAGGCATGCAAACATATTTTCTTAAGAAAACAGAAAACAAAAAGGTAAATGAAAAGCAAGACACTATTGCATAGGTTACTTCAAAAGAAAACAAAATCAAAGGAAAGAGTGAGAGATAATGCAGAGTGGTGAAAAGGGGAAAGTATTCTACAAACCACAGAAGGCAGGAGAGCAGAGTGGTCAAAGGCAATGGTGTTGAGTCAAATAGATTAGGATTTGTTTATTAGAATGTATCCCTGTTGTTGAGTGATGCACAGAAGTGTTTAATTTTGCAGTTGTAGGGGGAACGCAGTAATAGACAATATGTAACTGAATGGGTGTGGCTGTGTTCCAATAAAACTTTATTACACAAACAGGCAACGAGCTAGATTCCTCAACCCTGGATGTAGATCATCACTCCCATTCAGGATCTTTTAGTCTACAGAACCAAGACTCCAACTCAAGCCTGTCTATATACCAGAGCCCACCCACTCTCTTAATCACTCCATTATATTGCTTGAAATCAGGTTTTAGAAAGGTAACTTCAGCAGAGGAATGGGGGCTGGATTGCAAAGGAAAAACCAGTGGCTGGAGGCAGGGAGACCAGATGATAAATATTCTAACAGGATTCGCTGACATCTAAAACTGGGGAAGGAATAGTAGCAACAGGTGGAAGAGAATGAATGAATAGGAATGCACAGTGGAGATAGAATCTCCATGGTTTTGCAACTAATTGGATACATGATCATGGGCTAGAACTGGGCATGCACATACAGTGTGGTGCTCTCAAGGAGGCAGAGGAGAGAAACTCTATCAAATTCTGCTGAGAGGTTGAGTAAGAGGAGGACTGAGGATTGACCATTAAATTTTGTGACATGAAGGTCACCAGTGGCCTGAATAAAAGCAATCTTGGAAGAATGATAGGGACAAAAGTCAGAGTAAATTAGGATCTCAAGAGAATAGGGAGGCAGGGCTGGCGGAGACTTTATACAACCTTTCAAAGCCTTTTCAAAATTAAGAAATATTAGACAATTTGAGAGGTATTCTAGAAATCAACTGGCCTGTTTGCCACAAAAATGTCAATGTTGTGAAAGATAAAGAAAAGCTAAAATGTTCCAGATTTTAAAAGATCAAAGAGACATGACAACTAAATTTCATACATGATTGATGGTTGAACCCAGGATTGGGGGGAAATTATTGTCAAGAACATTATTGGAACAATTGATAAGATTTGAATATAGACTGTATTTTACACAAGAGTATTGTATCGATGCTTAATTTCCCAAATCTGATCACTGAATAGTGGTTATATAATGGAATGCTCTTGTTCTTAAGAAATACAGCCCAAAGCACTTCAAAGTAAAGGGTTATGATAGATGTAACTTTCACTCAAATGATTCAGGAAAAAAAATAGCAAACATATATGTATACACACATATACATACATATACATGTATATGTGTATATATAAAATAATAGATATGCATATAGAATACATACATGTAGAATATATACATACAGAATTGAGTGAGAGGTATAGGGGAGTTCTATGTATTATTCTTGCAGTCTTTCTGTAAATTTGATATTATTTTACAATAAAACATTTTTGAAAATGTTATATAGGTGGTTATTTTTTAGTAATAAAATATTTTTCTATATCCTTCTCTCTATTTTCTTCTTTTTCAACAGCAAACAAGGATCAAGTGAGTAAAAACATAACTATCTTTTTAATAATAGGAAAATATATCAATTAATTTTATCAACCACTCCAAAGAGAAGTGTTTCAATGATTTGGGAAAATACTAATTTCATGAGAAATATTTATCAGATTTTTTGAAACTATAGAACAAATTTCAGGACAACTCTTTAGTGGTGAGATTATATACCATGTATGATATTTTACGGGCCAACGGTCCATGTATCAAGAAAGAAGTTAGTAAGTTGGGATATTACTTTAACTATTTTTATATCAGTTATAATAGTAAAGTACCAAATAAACTGTTAATTTTGAATTTTTCCATAACTCAATTGGCATTTAAGCTTCCTCCAGAACTTAAATTATTATCTCTACGTTTTATGTGTTGGCTTGACCATTTACAGAGGAGAAATTGCAAAAAGCAATTAACTATACCCTTTAGTCTCCCTGAGAAATTCCTAGAGGGAATCTACGACAAGAAGGGGCAGGATTAGGGTAATCACAGAAAATCAGTTTAGTCAGATTTTCACCCTGGGGGAAATGTGGCTTAACACTCTTTGTTTAGCAGAGCAAGTTTTCCATTATCACAGTAACAGATTTTTAGTAGAAACTCAATAGTCAAACTTGTTGATTAACTGGCACACAAAAGGAGAGTTTGTATCAGAGACAACTTGACTTTGCAAGATGCAGCTGGGTTAGCATTAACTCTCACTGTTTCAGAATGTACAGTATAAAGGCCACAGTATAAGGAGTCCAAGTGAAATTTTAAAATGTCGATCTGTTTAACAAGAAGGATGAGCTAACTGCGAACTTTGTTGATCACATGCCTTAGAGTGCTTTATTGACTTAACAGCCATATAGGAAAGAAAAATGCAGAGGGGAAAAAAATAGTCAGGTAAAGAAATTTGAATGACAATAATATTGCTGCTGAGATTTGTAATTCAACTGAAGCAAGCCATTTAGATTCAGCCTTTTAAAATAACTATGGAGGTATCTTTTTGGAATTGTTATAAATATTGTGATAAATACTGTGCTTTGAAGGCATTTATATATGTACATGCATGTATCTCAATTTCAGTTTCTGACAGCATGGCAGACTAAACAACCTAATTGATCCTCTTGACTAAAACCAAATAAAAATAAATATAAATATCTGTTTTAATGAACTGACCAGTTGGCAAGAAGATAAGGATTCTCCAGGGGACTACAGGGAAAACAAGAGTCCAACATGGTAAACAAAGCATCAAAGCTCACTTTTACCCTGAGGGCATCGTCTGAGTCCAGATGAGTTCAGGGTTCATTTTTCATGGACTCACGGGTAGTGAAGACCAAAGAAAAATCTTTCACAGTAGTGAGTCTAATAGGAAATTCTCCACATGTACCTGGGGCTAATAAATGTATACCTTCAACAGACAAACTAGAAATAAAACTTCACCTTGTAGGAGTAAAAATAAAATTAGGTATCTATATCTTGTTGTTGGACAGGAGTCGGGGGAAATACCTAAAAATTAAAAAGAATACACAGTACACTAAAAAAAAAAAAAAAAAACCCTGAATTTCCATATGAAAAACAGTTGAAATATGTAATTATATTAAAAATAACATTTGTAATAGCACCAACAAATCAATCAAATTAAAGATATACAAGACCTTAACAACAAAGAAAAAGCTTTGAAACGTCATTGAAATTTATTAAACAAGCTCTCTAAGTAAATGTAGAGATGTACCATCGTTCATCAATAGGAAGTCTACGTGTTGTAAAGACATCACTTCTTCCCCAAATCTATCTGTATATTCAATCGCCACTGGTTTTACTTGGGAACTTAATAAGAAGATTATACAATTTAAATAGCAGGGCAATGACCAAGAATAGCCAAAACAGCACATAACAGGAAGTACACGGAAAGATATTTGTCTCACCAGGTATCAAGAGTTATTATAAGAATTTAATATTTAAGATATGGTAGATTGGGCCCAGGGATAGATGGATAGAGTGATGAAATCATATCTAGAACCCAGAAACATATCCACATGCATCAGAAAATTTGATTGACAGATTAGTAGGAAATACAGATTTTTCTATCAATGATACTGAAACAATAAAATTGAGTCCCTATCAAAAACAAGACAATTCCAAATGAATTAAAGACCTAAACATGAACAGCAAAGGTATAGTAACTTTAGATGCAATATAGAAAAATCTCTTCACCGTTCCATTTAAGGAATTCTCCATTTCTTTTGCGGGGGTGGAATTGACCTTGGAGTGGGGAAGGATTTTTTAAATAAGACAGAAGTGGAAACAATAAAGCAATGGAGTTAAGTTCAGTTAGATTAAAATTAGAGCATCTATTCATTAAATGACACTATGTGGCAGAGACTATTAGTCCTTCCAAATAATCCACGTACTTCCTTACACTTCCCAGCCTCCCTTGCAATAGACTGGGGCCTCATGACCAGTTGTGATTTGGACAGTAGTGACATAAGTCAGACCTGGCACTTAAAAATAACCTGTGCAGTCCTCTAGCTCTCCTTCCCTTATCACAGCAACTTTGAAGGCTGTTTTGCAAGGTACGGCTACTAACATTATACTTTGTTATTCCACTCAGATTTGAGGTTCATTTGTCACCCCTGTTTAGCCTATCTTATTCTGACTACTACACACCATAGAAAAAATGGCAAGTACAAAGTGGAGAAAACATTTGCAGTACATATAATAGACAAAAGATTAGTATCTAATATGCTTTTAAAATTCCTATGAATTAATAAGAAAAGGATAAACATCTCAATAGAAAAATGGGCAAATGATTTGAACAGCCCCTTTCATAATGGTCAATAAATACATAAAAAGATATTGATTCTCTCCAATAAATGAAAAAATGATACCTCTTCATTTTCATACCCACTAACATTGCAAAATTTTTTAAGGTCTGATACTACCCAGTGTTAACACAAATGTAGAACAATAAGAATCCTTATCCACTGCTAATGGAAGTATAAATCCATACAACTACTTTGGAAAACATCTTAGCATTACCTGAGAAAGGTAATGAAGCTCATACTCTTCAGCCCAGTTACTCTGCTCCTAGGTATATACTCTGGGCCAGTGCTGCCCAACGGACTTCTTACGATGGTGGGAACACGTTTGTAATTTGGTTGTCCAACATGGTAACCATTTGCCACACGTGACTATTGAGCACTTGAAATATGGCTACTATGAGAAAGAGCATATTTTATTTTAATTAATTTTAATTTAAAGATTCACATGTGCTAGTGGCTACTGTATTGGACAGAAAAGACCTAGAAAAATTCTCATACATGTACATCAAGAAATTGTTTATAGGCTCACCCAGGGCCTGCCACTGTTACCACCAGAGCGTGTAAGCACCATCCAGGGGCCCACGGTCTGGCTCCCTCAGGGACCACCACTGCCACCACTGGTGTCCACACACAATATTCAGAGACCTAAGGACTGACCTTCCCTGGGCCTGTTACCACCAACATCAGTGCCTGTGTGCACCACACACTGGCCTGAAGACCACTCCACCTAAGACCTGCCACTGCCACCATTTAGCAACCCCACCCCTTCCAGTGGTAGGGCTGTCATGCATCTTTGTGAGCCACCCAGAAGCCCAAACACTTGCCCATGGAGAGCCTACTGTTACCACCACCAGTGCCTACAGACAGACACACACACACACACCAGGGGCACAAGGACTGGCCCACTGTAATCGCCATTTCCATCAAAGCTGTGCCACAAACAATTACAGCTTAAGCCACTGAGGAATTTGCAGACACTGCTGACGCTGATTAAAGCTGAAGGAATTGTACAGAGACTACACTACTTTGCCTACCCAGAACCAAACTCAAGCAACAGCCTACCCAACCAACACCATAGATGCATCTACACAAAAAACTCTTACCCTACAAAAGTTACTCAGTAAAATTTAAAGAAGCAACTGTCACACCAGATGCACAGGTATCAATATACAGACACCAGAAACACGAAAAATTAAGGAAATGTGGCACCTCCAAAGGAATACAATAACTCTTTGGTAACAGATCCCCCAAACCAATAAAATGCCTGAAAAGAAATTCAAAATAATGACCTTACAGAAATGTAGTAAGATACAAAAGAACACAGATAGACTATACAAAGAAATCAGGAAAAAAATTCAAGATCTTAATGAGAAATTCAAGAGAGATAGCTACCATAAAAAATAACCAAACAGAAATTCTGAAACTGACAAATTCAGTAAATGAAATAAAAAATACAATTGAGAGCTTTAATAATAGACTAGATCAAGCCAAAGAATTTTTGAACTCAAAGACAGGTTTTTTTAAATAACTCAGTCAGACAAAAAAAGAATCAAAAAGAATGAGCAAAGCCTATGTGATACATTGGATGCCATTTTGGTAATTTCATTTTTTTATTTCAAAATATTAAAGGGGTACAAATGTTTAGGTTACATGGATGGGTTTTGTAATGCTTCAGTCCTGGCTATTGGCATGCCCATCACCCAAATAGTGTTCACTGTACCCATTAGGCAGGTTTTTGCCCCTCCCTTCATCCCCCACCTCCCCATTTAATTTCCACTGAGTTTTACTTCCCTCTGTGCACATGTGTGCTCATCAGTTAGTTCCAATTTAATAGTGAGTACACGGGGTTTTTTGTTTTTCCATTCTTGAGATACCTCACTTACAGACTGGTCTCCAGTTCTATCCAGATTGTTGCAAAGGGTATTAATTCATCTTTTTAATGGTTGAGTAGTACTCCATGGTATACTGCATTTTGTGAATCCACTCATGAATTGATGCACACTTGGGTTGATTCCACATCTTTGCAATTGTGAATTGTGCTGCAATAAACATTTGAGTGCAGGTGTCTTTCTGATGAAAAGTCTTCTTTTTCCACTAATCGTGGGATTGCTGAATCACATGGTAGGTCTACTTTTAGTTCTTGAGGAATCTCCATACTGTTTGCCATAAAGGTTGTACTAATTTGTAGTCCCACCAACAGTGGATAAGCATTCTTTTCTCTCTGTAGCCACACCAGCATCTGTAAGTTCCCTAGGTGTTCTTTTTGCCTCATATATACCAGAATTGGAGCTGAAGAATCTAATACTCCAAAAATGCCAATGGAAGCAAGCAAACAAACAAACAAAAAGCCATCCGAAATGCTGCTCTCTCTCACCAAAGGACCAGGAAAGGAAGGGGCATCCTAACAAGCCAGAAAGCTTTTTGACAGCATCCTCACCACAATAGCCAAACACCACAGGAAAAAACCCTATGGCTACAACCACAGTCACGCTATAAAAGGCCAAATGGAGAGCCTAGACTTTTACTCTTTCAAGACTATAAAAATGTGCCACAACAACTCTGGTAGGGTGGCACAATGCCACCATATTTGGCATAATGCCAAGTAGGGAGCCTGGACAGTCATCTCTACCCAGCGATAATGAGATGCCTCTCTACTTTCCCACTGTGGTGGTAGCCAAGAAGGGCTTGTAGAGAGTCAGGATGTTCATTATCACCCAGCAGTGATGAGGTCATCCCCACTAAAGTATCAGTGAACACTACACAGGGAGTCAAGATTGCCACCCCCACCTATTGAGAGCAAGGAACTCCCACCACAGGTGTCGACAGAGGCTGAACGGAGAACCTTGACTTATATCTCTACCTGGCAGCTCCCACTTTCCCTTGTCAGAGTAGTATCAGAGAAAGCAAGCTAAAATAGAAGGTTTCAACAAGATTCAGAGTCCCCTGAAATAAGCAAAATTGAACAGATTTCAAAAAAAAATTTCACTCACTATCCAAAAACCAAGAAGATCTGAAATTGATCAGATTGTCTGAATTAGACAAGTATTTGTGTGTCTAAACCTATCTAAACATAGAAAAGGAAAAACCTGTCTAAACATAGAAAAAGCACAATAAAAATACTGTATAAAGGGTAAAAAATAGTACACCTGTATAGGGCACTTACCACAAACCAAAATTACAGAACTAGAAGTTTCTCTCTTCAATAAGAAAGTAATCTTAGCTTATTGTAACTTTCTTACTTTATAAATTTTTTAATTTGTTTAATTTTTTGACTCTTTAGTAATTATACTTAGCTTAAAAACACAAACGCATTGCACAGCTGTACAAAAATATTTTCTTTTTTATATCCTTATTCCATTTTTAAAATTTTATTTTTTTATTTTGTACTTTTTAAACTTTTTTCTTAAAAACTAAGACTCACACACTTTAGCCTAGGCCTACATAGGGTCAGGATGATCAATATCACTGCCTTCCACGTCCACATGTACCTTGCCCCACTGGACGGTCTTCAGGGACAATAACACACATGGAGCTGTCATCTCCTATGACAAAAATGCCTTCTTCTGAAATACCTCCTAACAGACCTGCCTGAGGCTATTTCACGGTTAATTTTTTCTATAAGTAGAAGAAGTGTGTTCTAAAGTAATGATAAAAATATAGTACAGTAAATACCTAAATCAGCAACGTAGCTGTTTATTATCAAGTGTTACGTATTGTACTGATTGCAACATTTTTGTTGGTTGCATGAGAGAAGACCTAACATGAGGAGGGAAATGCTAGTTCTGATGTGGCTGAGTAAGAAACAGATTTCTGAAGCAAAGGACTTAAGATATGCATCATGCGAAGTAGGTGGTACATCATCTTCTCTAAGTATTTCGAAGGAGGGCAAAACCCCAACTTTTTCTGTATGCTTTAAAAAATGAAAGGCAATTTGTCCAAGCAACATCAGCACACTGAAAAAGGAGTTCCGTCTCCCCAAAATGACTAAGTGCTTTCCAAGAGCACAGAACTAGCTAGCTCTCGGGGTGCTTCAGCAATGCTTCTGCCCATTGGCAGAAATAGCAGCACATTTTCTGCAGACCGAATTTGCAATTGCACTCAGAAAATATCTTGGGTTTTGTATATGCATATTCATAAAATGAAAATAACTTGATTTGCTGGCACCCTGGGCCTGGAAACAGAGGGGATGAGGAGAGAACTATGCTTAGGGGTTCATGAAAAAGTGCAGGGCCAGAAAGAGCCAGGAAGCAAAGTGAAAGCACAGGTCAGGTCTCGGGGAAGAGCAGAAGCATACAGATGTTAAGCGTGCAGATGTGCCTGGGAAAGAAGACGGCTTTTCTACTCAGGATCCTGTAGCATGAACTTGGAAACGCTGGTTGCCTGACCCAGATGGTGGAGACTCTCGCGTCTGCCAGCGCAGAGCTGAAGGTGTGTCTGGATGTGCAAGCGGACTGGGACTCTAGCCAGGGAGACAGCAGTGAGGCTGCGGAGGAGAGGGGAGCATCTGATCTTTGCTAACAGGGGTGCCCTTCAGAACAGGGTTCACGTCTGCTTGGGTGGCAGCAGCTTATAGAGAAGCAAGGGTATAATTAGGATACGCTTTCTTTGCCCTTCCAACTCTGTGCTCTACCTTTGTCCTTTTTTTCCTGGACAGACTGGGGAGACAGCACAGCTTTGTTCTCCAGCCCCTTCCTGGTCAGGCCACAAGGCAGCAGTGGCTGTGTCCCTCTTCCAAGGCCACAGCTGCTACCGGATGGCAGAAACTGCTCCCCACTGTTGCTAGCCGTGGGGCGCGACACCGTTGTTTGCAGGGTTCTCTTAGCTCTGCCCACAGTTATGTAATGTTCCTCTCACAGAACTCAGCTCAATTATCCCACTTCGATGTTTGCTCTGTTTCCTGCCTGGACCCTAATTTAGGCAGTGACTTGGTCCTGGCTGGTAAAGGAGTTCCAGAAAGGCAACTCGAAGCGGAAGAAAGAGCGGTAGCAGGGATGGCAGAGGAGCCTGCAGGACGACATGCTGCTGTGGTCCTTGGCTGTCCTCTAGGAAAACAGCACTACTCCCCAAGCCATCTGGCTTAGGTTACCGTGTTGCAGCAATTCAGAAAATGACATTGGGTGTTATTGGGAGCTTGGGGATGGAAGGCAGTATGAAGTTATAGCGCTGTGGAAAGAATACGGGATTGAGGGTTACACAAACCTGGGACTGTTACCTAACACCTGCGTGGCCCAGAGGAAGTGACTGAAGTCTCTGAGCCTCAGTTTTTTCACCAGTTCAAAAAGATAATAGCGTCCACAACTTGGCAATTTGTGTGATAGCTAATTATTAAGGCAATAAATACAATGCATCTAGGCCAGGGCATTGCAGTTTCTAGGTCAATGTTAGTTCTCTTTTTTCATCTCTGCTTCTAAGCAATAGGGCAGGCCATGGGGTGCAAGGCCTGGGGAAGTGTATGCTTCTAGAGCAGAGAGGCATTCGGCAGCATGATGCCCTGCACTACTGCTTTACTAAGAAGAGGCTGAAGTACACAGCGGAAGGAGTACTGCACTGGCATCGGACGTGGGTTCAAGCTTTAGGTAATCCACAAAGCCAGTTGGTTTTGTGCAAGATACTTGTCCTCCCTGAGCCCCAGTATCCTAGCAGTGAAGCGAAGCATTTGGGCCAGATCAACTCTTCCTAAGGCATTGGCCACAATCTAGAACTGAGACAGAGACTAGGACACAAGAAGGGGAGCATGTGCCCCCTGAGGTTCCACAAGAAAAAGACAGAAGGCAATCGAAATGACAGCGATGCATTTAATACCTGCAGCAGAAGTGGTGTGCTGGCAGGCCATAAGCTGGGTACACTTGCAGATGTGTGTTGATTGACCTGCATGTTTGTGTTTAAAATTTTGCGTTATTTGACAACCTTTAAAAGTCAGGCAACATCGTATGAAAATTCAGATTACCAGCTTCTCTTGAAAAGCTGGACACACTGTCACCCCTGCCACACAAACTCCTACAGGCTAGTGCTGGCCAGAGCTGAGTAACTGCTACCACGGGCCCGTTTCTCTCCCTCCCTCTGTGTTCTCCATCCCTTTTCTCCAAATACCTTACAAAAGTGAGAGGCTCACCGATGTCTTAGAGGAAGAAAAACAACTCTGCCCTAGAAGTAGTTCTCGTACTTCCGTACTTCACTTCCTTCATGCGTATCTCCCATACCCCATTCTATCGTTTTCTCTAAAATTGTCTTTAACTTTGTCTTAAATTAACTCTTTCTCACTTTGCCCTAAGAATTTTATCCACGAAACAAAGAGTCGAGGCTCTAGCGATACTTTAACACATGTAAAGCTGAATTCCCAACCACTGAAGAGAGTGCACTGTTCCACGCACAACTTTACCCAACTTGCTTTCCAGCAGATACACGCGCCGCGCCACGTGGGGACCCTGCGCCAGCCAGAGCGACGGTCACAGGCGTGGAGACGGTGCATGGAGTCCCAGCCCCCTGAGAATTTAAGTTATGTCACACTCCTCTTTCCTGCTGTAACATTCAGAAGCTGATTCTGCGGCAGAATGAGAATCTCTCACCTCTCCAGCGTAGCAGTTTGTCTTACGTGCATATTTTCAGGGGAATCTGCACCTACTTCACTGTGGGCTTTCCCAGCAGTGTCAGCGAAGTCAACTGTTGTCCTCGCTGTCCATCCGACGAGGGAGGGACACGCACACGTTTGCTCCTTCCGGGGTGTTTCAGAGCCCTGGCTCAGGGAGAGAGCTACTGCTTTGGATTCACTCCGTGTCTAATTTATCCGAGAGGGACACTCTGCATGAATTGATCACAGAGGACGGTGTTTTGTTTCTGAATGCAGTCACGTAAAAATCAGCGCACGTATCAGTGTGGCGATCCATCTCAACCGTGTCTTGGAGTCTTGGTTGCTCTTTCACCTTCTAGACTGAGTTTTCTTTCATTGGATCAGTGCTTTAGAGATCTTGAGAGGAAAAAATAGAAGGCAATGAAAGTTTGGGCTCTGATTCTGTCTTACAGAACTGGAAAAACGACAAGTCTTTGTTTCTTTAGTCATTGAGATGCAATAGGACCAGCAGCTGAAAAATTATAAGAAAGTAAATACGCCCATAAATTGGTCAGGCACTACCACCATCATTAAAACCTGAGCACTTACTTCCAAGAGCCTGAGAAAATCCATGAAATCCATGTAAAAAAAATGCTTCTGAAAATTGAACACTGGAACTTTATAAACAGCAACCAGGAAAACTTCTATAAATGCACCAGGCTTTTAAATTAGCTCTAAAATAATGAATGTCAATTTTCAACCTTTTTAGGCTATTTTATATCAAAAAAAATGTGATGAATGGTGCAACATCACTTTTTACTCTGGTGCAAAAAAAATATTATTCTCTGTAGACATTGCAACATAAAATAAAAATGCTTTTATTACCAGTAGCAATGATGTGACAAGCCTGATAAATGCAAGTTGAAGATTCCTTTGGGTTTGGACATCCCTTCACACTTATTTCCAAGTTACTAATAGATTCTGCAGGTTTGACTAGCCATCATTTAAGACTGTCATTTAGTTTGAGATGACAGAAAAGTGAAATGTTCTTAAATGTCCAATTTTTTCCTCTTCCTTGAATGAGTTGCTAATGACTAGGAGTAATATCTTTTATTCATGTTGTCTAAGTGAAGAAACAGTCATTGCCAAATGATGAATATCAAGCAGAGATGTTTTCATTTAACACTCTAGAAAAAAAAACTTGAAAAGGAAACTGGCAGCCCTGTTTTGTTTTGTTTTTTAAGAGACTTGAATTGATACGTAAATTCTTCCAACTGATTGGGCCTTAAATATCCCCCAAGTAAAACCTTGATGTGTTAGAGGAAGCCTGCTGCAAATGGCTTGGCTTGTAGGCTAATCAGTGCATTGAAGACCAAAGCATTGTGTTTTTGTGGTTTCTTCAAATAGGGAGGTTTTTAAACTGGTGACAGTTGCATCCCTAGATGTAAATAGTTAATGACGAAATAACCCAGAGCTTTCCAAGCAGCATTTTCTTCGACAGTTATAGAATCGTATTTAAAACACCACATAATAACCACATTTCGGATCTCTGGGCTGGTCACAGTGGATTTTGAAATGTAAATAACCAGCTCAGCTCCCTCAAGGTGTCTCAGAAGTTGAGATCTAACTCTTACTATTTTGACTCGCCATTTGGCAAAACATGACTTTTTTTTTTCCTTGAGAAACAGTCCCAAAGATACATGAGGCATCTCAAAGCTTGTGCGGAGCAATGCTTATCATTGTTGGAACTTCTCATTCATTCGTTCATATCCAGTTCATCATTTATTAATTCATTCCCCAAAATAAATTTTTTTAGTTTCAACTGTATGCTAAGTACTGTGCTACCCTCAGGGAGAACAATGGTAAACTAGACAGGTGGGTCTGAATCAATGGGGACTGTAATAATGAAGAATACATAAGGCAGATTTGCATAGTGAGAGAGTTAAAGGACGGACAGGAGGATGGGGTGCTGAGGGAGGTAGGAGGATCAGCAAAGGAATACATCTCTGTGCACAGTGATTCTCAAAGTGCGTTCTCTGGACCAGCAGTATCTGCATCACCTGAGACTGTGATGGAAATGCAAATTCTTGAGCCCTGCCCCTCACCTACTGAATTAGAAACTCTAGAGGTGGGCCCAGCTGTCTGGTTTTAACAAGCAACATCCCCCCACTAGGTGATTAGGGTGCACTCCTGAAGTTTGGGTGGGGCCCAGCAACCTCACCTGAATGAACAAGCCCTCTCCAGGTGAGTCTGATATACTCAAGAATATCAAGTTGTGCCTTCAAGTTCTCATGACTCTACCCTCTTTCAATCCACCTTCTTTTGACTACACACCCCTCTCCCACACACAGCCCTTAATTGCCCATTTCTTTGCTCCTCTTTACAACAAAATCCTCAGAGTCTGACTCTTTTTTTATAATATCTCTTAATTCTACTCCAATCAAGTTTACATGTATACTACTGTATCAAAATTATTCCTGCCAAAGTCACCAATGACCTCACATTGCTAAATCCAAAAGATTTCAGTCTTCATCTTCCTGGAGTTATTGACAGCGTTTGACACAAGTGACCTACCTTTCTCCTTAAGCACGCCCTTCCCTTGGCCTTCTCCTGCTTACTGAGGGGTCTGTTCCGTCAGCTCCCCTTCTCTGCTCTGCCTAAACATGTAACGTGGCCCAGAGCTTAGACCTGCCTCTTATCTGCCCTATCTGCAGTTGCTTCCTCAGTGACCGTGTTTAGCTTCATGAGTTTAAACACCCACTACATGCTTTCAACCCCCAAACTTAGATCGCTATCTTTGACTTTTCCTGAAACTCCGCATCCCCACTTTCCGTGTGGATGTCTAATAGGCGTCTTCAACTTAACAAGACCGTAACAGAACTTCTGATTCTCTCCCTGCAACCTGCTTCCTCATCTCAATAAATGACAACTCTTCTGAACTGCTCTGGCCCCAATTCTTGGAGTCATTCTTGACTCTTTCTTCTTTTTTACCCAAGCATCCAGTCTTCCAGTATATCATTCCTCTTGGCTTTACCTTTAAAACACACCTCAAATCCAACTATTCACCACCACCACCACTACTACCATTCTGGTCCAAGCCACCATCATGTCTCACTTGGATAATTGCTCTACATCCCCATGGGTGTTCCTCATCTCACCTTGCTCCCGACAGTCTCTTTCCCACCAGGAGGCAGAGTTAGCCCCCTCATTCACAGAAAAAGGCAACATTTTCACCATAAACCATAAAGCACCGCATGACCTAGACCCCTGTTTCCTCTCTGAACTTCTCTTCCGCCACCCGTCACTCTGTTCACACTGGCTTCCCAGCTGTCCTCCGACAGGCATGCGTCCACCTCCAGGCCTTCGGATTTGCTTTTCCAACTGCCTAGAGCACTTCTCCCCCGAGAAAAGGGGTGGCTGGCAGTGGCTGCCCTGTGCATGTAAGATGCTGAGCAGAATCCCTGGCTTCTACTCGCTAAATGCCCGAAGCAACCCCCACAGGTATGACAACAGATGCCTCGGGCATTACCGAATGTTCCTTGGAGGGCAAGTACCACCCCTCTCCCCCCATGGGAACCGCTGAGTGGGGAGTCTTCCCGCCCCGGGACTAGAGCTGTAAGGGCCACACATTTCTCCTCCCCTGAGACACCCTCCCTAACAGCAGACAGGCCCTGCAGGGAAGTGCATGCTTTTACAAACCCTATAAAGAAGATGGACAGTAATGTGTTTAGTGCAATACCATATGGTTTTAAAAACAGTAAAACTTACCTCCAGCAAAAAAATATGAAAATATTCACGCCAACCTGTTGACATTCACTACCTCAAGGATACAGCTGGAGTGGCAGTACAGAAGACAGCGAGCCTTTCCTGTGTGTGTTTCTGCCGTGGTTTAACTTGTTAGAATGAGCAAAATTTACTTCCTCAAGTAGTTTTATGGATTACAATTAAACATGCAGTACGTACTAGAGCATCCAGTAGGCAAAGACTTTAAGCCGGACATAGTGAAGGAGACCTAGATGAAGCACGGGAAGTCCCTGCCGAAGCCATTGGTCCCTTCTGCATAGCTCAGGAGGTTTGAAGATCTAAGTGAGTAGTTGAGTGTTCTAGAAACAGGCACCCGAGGTTGTGGGCCCTAAAGTAATTCTAGGTGCGTTGGTGCCCTGCATCCTAGCAGTCCCCAATCAACTTCTCTTCTGATCACCTGCTACCTCCACCCTGCCAGTCACTGAGGCCCTAATTATAGGCAACAGGGTTTTTGCTCTTCACATCCAAAAAGCTAACAACTCCTCGTGTTCTCCACTCCTGCAAGAGCAGGATAAGTTCTGCCCCAACGGAAAGCAAAAAGAATTGTTGACTGTTTACTCAGTTAATAACATCAGCCACTAGGTTGTAAGTTCTTTGAATTTAGGACTACATTACTCAACCCTGGAACCCTTTAAACACACAGTAGTACAATGCTTCTCAAACAAATTGAATAAAAAATGATGTGAGATCCAGACCAGACGTACTGGACCTGAATATGGGAGGGGGGCCAGTGGTGGTGTAGAAATCCGATTTTTAACAACTACTCAGAGAGATATTTTTGCATAGAGAGTATAATATCTTCTGTATGGTATGCATCCAAGAAATATTTTTTAACCATTTTGAATTGATTTAGATGAAAAGCAAGTGGATCTTTCCTTAAATGCTAAAGTATAAAGAGAAGTTGAGTTGAAAGTGTGAGGGGTTTTTCAAGCTTGCTATTTTCCTCCCATAAACCTCTGTGATTTGGGTAAAAGCAGAGTAGCTTCAAATTAAAGAACAGCCTAAAAGGCCTTTAGAAATGGGCATGACTTTCATCGTGGCAAATGGCCTCACATTCCAGCAGACTTTGGAATTTAAGTCTAAGATCTGGGCAAACTATTAGTCAACTCTATTCCTCTGAGAAGTATTTGGGAGTGCAAATGATTATTAAAAACATCACCAGAAGGTCATTTTTATCACTTTCCTAATTTCATTTTAGAGGATCTAAATTTCCTTCTACCTGGATATTCGCCTGGAGCAATCAAATCGTCTCCGTGCCAACCAGGTGAAGGGGACTGATATGCGAACACACTTTTAAGAGCGTCTGAGCTTTCAAGTTTTAAGTTGCTGAAAGTTCCAAGCCATATTCTAACTCAAAAGGGATGTGCTGTAAATTATGACATGCAAGGGGGAAACGGGAGTGTCTCTTTAAACAAACTCTAAAAGGAAGCTGGCTAAAACAAACGAAAAGGAGATTTTTAGTACACAACAAACAAAAGGAACTAGGTTTAACACAGTAAATAGACATCAATTAGACTTTATAAGAAAGTGATAAATTTACACTGAAAGGATAAAATTTGGGGGACTCAGGGTACACTAAAGGCGTTATTTTAAATTATAAATTTTCATCGGAAGAGCAAATTGTCTTAAAGGCTCCATTTTATTACTCAGCCCTGTTTTCACTTTATGGAATATTTTGCATTATATTTTAATTAAAGTTATAATTACAGAACTAAATATAATTAGCTTCTTTCTTCAAAAGAAATTGGAAGTGAACTTACTTTATTAAATTTTCAATTTGTTTCTTGCAGTGTTACATAGTTTATTCTAATTAATTGAAGGAGAGCTCATAAATATTTTATCAACATGGGGATGTGATTAAAAACTCAAGAATTTTCCCCTTACTTTTTAATTTTATACCCCCTAATTTTGGGTTTGTGCTGAAATGGGTACAGACGAAGTAGCAGGATGAAGCCCCACCCTGAGTTCCCTCCTGACCTGGCGCTTGGCATCCAGGTTGGGGGAAGCATTTATTCCTCCATCTTCTTTCTTTTTTCAGTCAGCATTTTAAAGTCTGCCCAAAAGAGGAAAGGAAATCGTCAGGCTTTATGCCTCTTTCTCGAGTGGATACAATAAAGGAGTCTTGACAGCAGGCACACGGCACTGCCGACACGGTCTTTTTGTCTGTCCCATCCCCACCCACCCAACCCCAGTGTCTGTTTCGTTGGCTGTCCGTCCTCAGCACCAAAAACAGTACCCAGCACAAACTGAGTGCTCGGTAAGTGTTTGTTGAATCAACGAATGGACCTAAATTTTCCAAAATGTGTCCCTCTGAAGACTCGTTCTGAATGACGTTCAAAGAATTCCATGTCAGGTGAGGGAGTACACGTAGTTTCTTGACAGAAAGACTTCCAAGAAGAAGATCAAATATATAATGTTACTCGTACTTATTTAACCAGAAACACTTTTATCCCTCATTCATCTCACGAGACTGACATTCAAAACACTGGGAGATGCTGCTGTCTGTCTTCATGGCTTTGGGGGAAAAAAATTAACCTTAAGTATCTGAGAGCATAGTCAGTCATGTCCCTCCATTCATGGTACCTTGTCATCAATGATCCTGCGGCACAACCCTTTTTTGACAAGTTGATTGGTGGTAATCAATTCCCCTTGAATTCCATTCTCTTCTCCTTTCCCTATAGGCAACCAGCACTGTGTTTCATGTGAGCGTTTTTGTGCCTATGTTTTCTTGTGTAGAGCTAGGGAAGGAGGGAAGGAGATCTGGAAGGAAGCGACACCCTGGATGAAGACACGCCACCACCTACGGAATATTCTGGCCAAGCACGCATCCATCCCCAAAGTCTCGTCATGAGGAAACATTAGACAGAGCCCAAATGAGGAGCATCCCATTAACACACATGGGTATTGAGCAGGACTGTATTTTTTCAGATTGTCAATGCTGTAAAGAAGCAGAGAAAGACTGTTCTACATTATAGACAGCAAAGAGACACGTCAGCCAAACGCGACACCTGACTCAAGACTGGATCCTACAATGGAGGAGGAAAAATGCTATAAAAGACACCTTTGGGTCAACTAATAAAGCTGGAATATGACAAAATTGTGTCCATATAAGTTTATGAAGTTGATAAGCGTTCTATGGCCGTGTAGTAGAACATCCCTATTCTTAGGAAATGTACAGGGAAATATTTAAAATGGCCATGATGGGTATAAATTGCTTCAAATAATGCAGAAAATGTTAGGGAGAATGAGAAAGAGGGAGAGAAAATATACGCCTATGATAAAGAGAAAAGAGTAAAATATCAACAACCAATGACCAGATAAAGGGTCTATGGGTGTCCTTCACGCTACTCTTGTTCTTGAAATTATTCTGTTTGTGTTACAGTTTTGTGTGTTATTCCATTCATACCACTCTTATCTGAAATTATTTCCAAATAAAATGTTTTAAATCAAAAAGAATATATTTGTTAAAGGACTGGTCTTTCTAGAATGGTGACAATATTGAATCTAAATGACGGCTATATGGACGTTCACTCACTATTCTATTCTGTTTCCTCTGTACACACCTGAAATTTTCCATAATAAAGAACCATTTTGTTTTTCAGAAATGGTTTAACTTTTTGTTGGTTTTCATTTAAGTGGCTGATTTCATGTGTTGACCAGGGGCTATCTGGGAGGGCTCCACACGTGAGATGCTATCAAGTTCCTTGGCACTGGGCAAGTGGATGCTCACACCACATAAAATGTGTCTCCAAAAAAAAAAAAAAACAGGGAAAGAAAAACAAACAAATAAAAAAATGTGTCTTCAAAGCTGTAACTTGTGCAACCCTCCAGGGCCATCCAATCCAACACCGAGACCCTGATTTTTGGTTTTTGTTTATGTCTCACTGAGCACCCTCAATCTCTCTCTCTCGCTCGCTCGCTCTCTCTCTCAGAGTTAGAGACATGTTCTCCTTTTGGGCAGTCTATAGTGGTGTGATAAAATGGGACACTTTCTGGCTTCCTTCCCTCCAGGCTATTTTCTCACTTTCTTCCAGAATTTTCCATCCTTTATCACTTGTTTAATATTACCTTATACCTCCACATCACAACCATGTTTTCCAAAATGCTTCCACATACACAGTGTCCAGCCATCTGGCAGGTATACATATAACCATGCCACCTTGGCCATCAAAGAAGCCGGAAAGGGAAGGGGTGAGTCCAGGGTCAGGAAGAGCAGGAATTCGCACGCAGGGCATTGTCCTCTATCTACGCCTCTCCCAATTGACAGCATCCTGCATCATGAATCTGGAGAAGAATGGCAACATGACGCATGGCCCATGGCTTTTAAGAGTTTCTGGTAAGCTCTTAAATAACAACATGGGGCTTGTTTTTAGCTTATGATCCACTCCGACACCCGCACCGTTTTCCGCTATGACTATGCATGGCCCGACTTTCCCAGTCTTGGAACCGTGTCTTTTGCGTTTGTCCGTATTGACTTCACTTCCATATGAAATATTTACATGTGTTTATCACTTTGTCATCATTTAGAGTGGCATCTGTTTGCCAAAAATGAGTCAGGTCTCAGCCACAGCAGCTTGTCGGATCGGCATGAGCATCTCCGAAAGGAGAAGCTGCCTTTTGGTAGGTTCCCTTTGAAGTGGGTTACATTATTCATTAGCACTGTACGTTCCATTACCTTACACTTGCGAACATGTTCTGCATGTTTTCCTTCATTCCAGACTTACAACAACCTGTGGGGTATGCAGAGCAGCCTTTGTTATCCTAGGTGGTGGCTGTGACAATGTCTTGGAAGGTGAAATGATTTGAAAATGGTGACAGGGCTGAGAGCTCGATGACCCAGTCTCCAGGTTCTCAGGCCTGCAGTCTTCCCATTGGACATGCTGAGTCACGTCATCACACACTAAGACACGAGGACTTTTCAGAGATGCCAGAAACTAATTTTATAATTAAAATAACAGCTGCCATTTGGTGAGTGTCTAAGTATTATTAGACACATGAAAGGATATGAGACAAAATGTTTTCTGTGGCTTCAGGAAAACAACTGAAGTCCCAACGTCCCAAGAGGCTAGAGGTAACAACCCCTTATTCAAAATAGACGGTGGCCAAACTGGTTCTTTGACCCACAGCCCATGATCTCATCCGGCCGTGTGAGCAGAAGACCACAGTCCAGAGGGATTGATTGAATCAGGACAGTTGTTGGCCCCATGGCTTTTCCACAAGCCAAGTGCGAGCATTTCCCAGAAGAGGTTGGGGGCTGCTCTCAGCCGGGAAGACTGAGCTCTCCTTACCTGGCAGACCACGTGCAGGTGCCCCACCCGTGCCCTACCCTACCAGCACAGAACTCATCAGTGAAATTCTTGAAGGGGCTTTACAAGTATTTCCTAACTTTGGGAGTGTATGTGAAACAGGAAGCTGCTATTCACTTCCTGCCTGAAGTTTTCTGAAGACGGGAGACGGGCTGGAGCCAGCCCCAACGACAGGGAGAGAAGACGACAGTGGGAACAGTCTGCACATGCAGTATGACAAATTTGTCATGCACCAAGTAGCTTTGTTACCTGGCCAGAACCACCCTGGGGCGCAGGGCACACCCAAATCACTCCCCAAGGCTGCAGGGAGCCCTCCCCCCAGAAAGAAGCTGGCGTGGGGGCCACACGGGCAGTAGCTGGTCAGCCGCCTCCAAACCCTCAGGCAGTGGGAGGTGAGCAAGGCTGAATAATTGCCCTGTCTTAGGTCAAGCAGAGAGGGAAACGGGGATTCAGACGCAAGAGTTTTCCCGATGGACGTTGCTCTGGAGAAACCTGCAAAGAAAGGAGTGAAACAGAAGGGGCAGGGGAAAGAGCCACCCTGGGGTGTGGGCACAGGTCAGCCTTGCCTGGGTCTGACCCACCGGTGGAGGAGGACTCTGTAGCATGAACTACCCAGCAGGACCATCCCCTGTAGAGGCAAAGGGCTGGCCGTCTGTTTCTCTTGTCAGTCATTCCTTGGCTCTTGGCAGCTGGAGTGAGACAGGGGGCTTAACCAAGGACAATTTTCATGAAGAGGGACAGGGGGGCAGCAGTGAGCCATCCAGCAGTCAACCCACAGCATCCGCTACACCCCTTCTTCCAAAGACAGTGTTCCAGGGTATCTGCCTCCTGGTGTTTCAGAGAGATTGAACCCCAGTTACTCATAAATATGACCTGCTCGGAACATAGCTTGTGTGGGTTTGCATTTCTTCCCTCTTTCTCCCACTTTTCCTCACTTGTCCTACCTGGAACCACTTCCCAGATAGACTAACGGCACCCATAATCTTAGGGCCATTTTTTTGGGAAACCCAAACTAAGACGATGGTCAGAATGAAATTATTCTTATCTCCGAAGGTTACATAAAGCCATGGGCTCCAACTAGATAGTCTTAAGGAGCAAGGAATTAAAGATGTTGTTTGAGGAGGAAAAAAAAAGAACAAAGCTCTTTCCTGATTGTACCTCCATGAGATGTAGGTTAGTTAATGAATTGATACCCACTCATTAGCTCATTTAATCCTCATAGCAACTTCCTGAGGTAGGTGTAATTATCTCCACGTCACACACACACACACAAAAACAGAGGTTCAGAGAGGGTAAGTATGTTGCCCAAAGTCTCCCAGCTGAGATTCAAGTTCAAGTAATCTGGTTCTAAAGTCAGAAAACATCCTTGTCCACGAATCCAGACATCCTTCCTTAAAGTTTCAGAAACACGACGTGGATACGCATTTGTTCATTTCTCAAATCAAATCCTAGAACAACTCTTAAGACTACGGATGGTGGTGGGAAGTACACTTTTTACGTGATGGAGAGGTGCGTTTTCCCTTTTCTAATATAGCCAGGGAGATGAAAAGGGCAGGTAACATGTTCTGTTATTAAACTGACAACATTATTGATGTTTTTCAAATTATTACAAGGAAGACCCAGAATTCACATGTTTTATTTGGGGCAGTTTCTGCATTGTTTGGACATTACATTCTTTATGTCAAAAACAGTATTTTGGGTGAACATTTATTCACCCAGCAACATTTATTAGTTACAACAAAGCAGTTTTAAGACCTGAATAAAAGATTAGGAAGAAGATGGGGCTGGGGGAATAAACCAGTGTCGTATTCTTCTGGCGCTCTCCCCGACATGTACAGATTTTGTTCAGGTTATAAACTAAATTCCCAACGTTTGCTCTATGGGGTTGACACAACTCCCCAGGCAGCTGGCTGCTAGGAATGACGATTAAATCAGCCAGGTAAATAGGAAGGTGTCAACCACAGTTTCTGTACAGAAGGCCATGCTCCGCAGTGATTAGATATGAACGTTAGTGTCAGACACTCTGTGACTTCAACTAGGCCCTGACACTTATTAGCTGTGTCATCTTAGACTAACAAATTATGCTCCTTGAGACTCAGTTCCCCCAAATGAAAAGTGGAGACAATAACAGTAGCTACCTGATAGGGTTCAGGAAAGATTAAATGTGATCAAGTTACATGGTATCTGGCAATAGAGTAAACACTTGCTGAACTGTATAATCAATAAAATATTTTCCCGATTAAAATAGAGTATAAGGAGGGTACTTTGATGAAAATAAATACAGCTCATTTTGCAAAGTTTTGACCCATGTATCTCTGGTCTCAGGCACACTGCACTCTCCTGGAGGCCACCAGCCAAATGCCCACGAGGAAGCTCGGCATGCACAGATTCACCACGCACGGCACATCAGGGTGATGCACTACTGACATTGTTTATCTGGAACGATGCCACTTATAACATTCCCCTACGTGGTGTCTTTTGGGGATTAACCCTCTCCCTGGGGAAAGCAGTGGGATAGAGAGGGATTGCAAGCACAGTGGAGAGAGAATATATGTCGATGTGGAGTGCTGTAAACCCACATTACTGTGAATCTGGGAGGGCAGCGTAAGTCACGAGAAGGGAAGTGTCAAATGAATCACACAGCCCTTCTCTGGGAAGTGGCGATAAAACAGTGGAGAACCCTTTGCCATCCCACATTTCATCTATGCCACATAAATTCAACCCAAGAATTTTATCTTAATTCTTTCCCATTTTCAGCCTCCTTATTGCCCCTGTCATATGACTTGGAATTATTCTTTCATTTAACATATATCTATTGACTGCTTTCTCCTTTGTATAGAAATTCCATAGGGCATTGTCAAGCTATAGAGGCAACAAGCTACGGTGGTCACTGCCATGGCTAGCTTGCCAAATTAAACTGTTTTCCTGATATAAAGAATGGGTAATAGAGAGCCAGGGAAAATATAAATGCGTATTAAGCATCACAGGTAATCACTCTCCAACCAACACCATTATTTTATGTAAATTAAGAGTAAATGTCAACTGAGTTTATGGTTGAACTTGTGAAAAAGTTAATACTATGACAAGGAAGGACACCGGAAAATCATCTCCCGTTAATCTGCTGAAAACACAATGTTGATCCCTTGTGGGTACTGGGGGGAAGGAGAGGATAATTATTAAAAAAATAAGGTGATCTAGCTTCCCAAGTTATTTTGAAAGCCCATTATTTTCCTGATGGAGGGATAGCAGAAATGCAACGCACGGCTCACCACCCCCACGCACACATAGACGGATAATCGGGTAATTGATCACAGCGCTCTTGCCCACTGCATGTTGACTCGGCCTCACAATCTTCCTCAGCACAGCACTTCCGGAAATGCCTTCCACTGTCAGCGTGAGCACCTCAACTACATCTATCAAGGATACAAATCCGTAGAGCTGATGGGGGCTTTTTAACAAAGCTGAGTCCTTAAACTCCTTAAACTTGTGCGTCTCAGATACACATTCCAGCCATAGTAACAACAGAAAAGGAAAGAAAGAAAGCACACACACAACTTAGTGCCTTGAGTTGGGAACATTCGGATTTAACCTCACGATTTCAAACAATTTTTTTAAGACAGCTTTATTTGTACATTCCACAAAGATCTCCATGCTGCTCATTCTGTTTTCCAGGTTCATCACAGAACCAGAAGGTGGGGCAGGCATTGTTCTTAAACGGAGTTGCTTGCATCGACCAGTCCTCACCCTGGCATACTGTAGAAGGGAAACTCCCAATCCCAATATATCAAATCCCAGGTCCTGATTCTGAGCCCACATCCTCAAAATCCATATTACGTTTCCAACAATTTCCAGAACTAAGTCAGTGGGGGCAGGGGAGGAAATGCTTCCTATTTAAAATATAAAGCCCTTGCTCATTAATCTAAAAAGAAAACTCTTACTCATCCTTCAAAACCCAGTTCAGATATCATCCCCTGTGGGAAGCCATCTTTGCCCGTCTCCTCTGACAATCTGCTGTGTATGACGAATTTTCTTCATTTCTTGCACAGGTCTGTCTCTAGCTGCCCTTATCATTCTCCATAGTGTCCTCTAACAGACGAGGGAGGCCTTAAAATTCAGGTTATGTGCCAGTCACCTCCTTGCCCTGAGCACCTGCCGGAGTTCCTGGCTTAGAGGCTAAACTCCCTACATGCTGTTCAACTGAACCAAACAGAATGCGCAGTTACAGACACAGGGAATCATCTTTTCCATCGGGTATTCTTGGGCGTTGCTGCTGGAGACGGTGAAAACCTGAAAGAGCAACTGACACCGAGAAGGCCGACCGTGCGGAAGGGAAAGAGGCCTCATCATTCATTCACTCGTCACTCAGATATTTATCAAGTGTCTGTTGTGAAGAAAAGAGAAAGCGAGGGAGAGACTATGGAGACAGTCTCCATACATGATAGATACGGGGAAGTATGCACCAGCAGCCACAAGTGAATAAGTTTTAACCACCAGTTACAAAGAAACTTGGTAATAAATCAGGAGGAAGGGGAACGGTTGGGACTGAGGAGGTATTGATGAGTATGAACCAATCAGGGCAACGATCGTAATACTATCATAGACTGGTTCTATTTTTCTATATTCCACTAACTGTTGACAACAACTACCCAACATTTTGCTTCAGGTTTAAGAGTCATAAAAATTCTCAAAGTCACTTTATCACTATTGCTATAGGAATAGCAATAGTAACACCATGAAGAAAAGTTAAATTTCTATACGGTGCTTTTTTTAAAAAAGCTTCACAGTCCAATCTTTACATCAACAGATACATTAATTTTTACTGTAACCATGCTCGTAAGACTTGTGTAATCGTCTGAGCCATATTTCAGAAACATTAAAACAACTAAAAACCAAGAGTCTTTAATGTCTCGAATATTGGGAAACACTTCATCTCCTCATACCTGTTTTCTTATCTATTTACACAGCTGTTTTAACAGCCGCAAGAATAGCATATATCCTATCGGGATGCTATTTAGAATTAAGACCTTACATGTCAAACTTAGAGAATCTGGCACCTGGCAGAAACTCAGTAAGCGGTGGCATAATAAAAATATCATAATAATTGTGATTATGATATTTATGTACCCTAAGCCACTGTACCTCTACCATCCCTCCCCCAACTCTTCACCACCTCTCCCAACAGTCTGTAGTGACCCTAGTGGATGGAGAAGTCATTAAAATCAGCTGAAGGCCGGGTGCGGTGGCTCACGCCTGTAACCCTAGCACTCTGGGAGGCCGAGGAGGGTGGATCATTTGAGCTCAGGAGTTTGAGACCAGCCTGAGCAAGAGCGAGACCCCATCTCTAGTGGGATTAGAAAGTGAAAAATGGGGATAGTAATGCCTACATTACAGGGTAGATATGGTTAAATAAGATTGAAAATTATACGAATAACATCTATATACTCATACCTATAATATAGTTTGGATTTAATAAAAGCTGTTTTTTTTCCTGAAAGAAAAATAGAAAGAAATTAGCTGGACAACTAAAAAAATATATATAGAAAAAATTAGCCGGGCATGGTGGCGCATGCCTGTAGTCCCAGCTACTTGGGAGGCTGATGCAGGAGGATCGTTTGAGCTCAGGAGTTTGAGGTTGCTGTGAGCTAGGCTGATGCCACGGCACTCACTCTAGCCCGGGCAACAGAGTGAGACTCTGTCTCAAAAAAAAAAAAATCAGCTGAAGATGGGAACCGAGGGTCCCTGATGGTGATGAAAGCACGAAAATTAATATCTTTTGAATCCATTGCATGGACCAGTCTAATAAATGCATGTAGTTAACCTCTGATGAACTAAGGTCCTTCATTTACAAATTAGAGACTAAAAAAATACTTCTTTTATGGGCTTATTTTCAGGATTGCAAATAATATGT
>CAUYRT010089524.1:0-18136 GCA_963574885.1 Lepilemur ruficaudatus
AATTTCCTTCTATTTTCAGCAGAGACGGGGTCTCGCTCTTGCTCAGGCTGGTTTCGAACTCCTGACCTTGAGCGATCCACCCACCTCGGCCTCCCAGAATGATAGGATTACAGGCGTGAACCACTGTGCCCAGCCACACCTTTTCTCTTATCTCCTCCCCTCCTCCCTTGCCTGGGCTAGAGTGCCGTGGCGCATCAGCCTAGCTCACAGCAATCTCAAACTCCTGGGCTCAAGCGATCCTCCTGCCTCAGCCTCCCAAGTACTTGGGACTACAGGCATGTGCCACCATGCCTGGCTAATTTTTTTTTTTTCTGTATATTTTTAGTTGGCCAATTAATTTCTTTGTATATTTGGTAGAGACGGGGTCTCGCTCTTGCTCAAGCTGGTCTTGAACTCCTGAGCTCAAATGATCCGCCCACCTCGGCCTCCCAGAGTGCTAGGATTACAGGCATGAGCCACCATGCCCGCCCCATTTATTTTCTTTACACCATTTTGCCTTTATAACATCCTAAGAAAACAAAACTCACACCAAAATTGGCAATGTCTCAGCTAAAGTATAGATTCTGTGATTCACAAATAGCAGTCTCAAAGCCATGAAGGCCTCGGGCTGCTCCTGTGGCTTCCATGGAATAGGCCCTTGCCTCCGTTTTAGACTGTTCACTCCCTGATTGCCAGCAAGCAAGGAGGCGAATCCTTGCAAAGCCACATTGTCATCTCTGTTAGAGGGTGTAACTTAACATCTCAGAGGCAACCTGAAATCTCAGCTTCACAGTCTGAGGGTTAGATTTGCTGGATTTTAGACCTGTAGCTGTACCTACCTGCTCAGTGAAGGGAAACAAATGGCATCATGGGGCTGAAAAGTGGTGTGTTAACTGGTGACCAGCACGGAGAAATCCAGCTTCTTGTCTGCCAGATGAGGCAACTCTTTGCTCTGTGGCTTCTTTGCTTCATATCACGTCAGCTTGGCAAGGGGATCAGAAATGCCATGGTGCTCATTCACTGAGAGTCCCAAACTCATGGCCTTCCCTCCCTACCTCAGAGCAAGGACCTATCATCATTGAGAGGCAGAGAGAGCAGGACCCAGCGTTTTAGCCCTGTGGCCCATGTGGTTGGACAACCACTCGAGCCTGGCACTAGAAGAAAGACTCTGTTCTCCTCTCCCCGAAGGACATCTCGCCTGTGTAGGTCCACATGTGATGCAGTACACGTTCCTTTGGTACAAACACTTGATTAAAGACACGTAAGAAGGACGTTTGATTCAGATGCTGCACAACTCAGCCCAGCGCTCAGACCCCTGTTCCTCTGCGCCTGAGGCAGCTCCGTGGCTGACAGGGTGGCCTCGGTATGTCGAGCCCAGTCTAGCAGCTCAGCATACTGCAGTTTCCTAGGTTGGATGTGAAGATTGTTTGGGACTTTGACAATTAAGTATGTGTTTCAGTGAGAGAAAATCAATGTAAGTAATTCACCACATTAACCAGATAAAGGTGGAAACCTGTAAGATCATCTCAGTAGATAACAGAAAAGGCATTGATAAAATTTCAACTATGCCACATCAGACTAGCAACAGAAGGGCACATCTTCAAGCTGACAATATCGACACACAACACGCAGTAACATCATACTTAAGGTAATTCCCACCCAGCGTTTCTACTCAGTATTACACTGGCATTTCTAGCCTGTGCAGTAGGCAAGAAAAATAAAAAAATGGGAAAGGAAGGGGGGGGTATCTTTGTTTGTAGGTAACAGAGTCAAAAGCTTATAGGTTAATTCTCGTCGTCTAACCTGACCTATTGATAGGTGGTGGTGCTCACTGCCTCTGTGAAACACCCCTTCACTTGGCTTCCACGACCCCCTGCTTGTTCTCCCTCCCTGGCCTCTGCTCTTCAAGGTCTCCTTGGCTGGATCTTTCACTGGCTCTGGGAGGTGGAGGCCCCAGGCCTCACCCTCAGCCATTTCTGTCTGCAGTTACTCCCATGATTTCTGGTCTCAAACTTTAAATACCGTCAAGGTGCTAAAAGTCTAATACAGTAGCTACCAGCTACCTAAAGGTGTTTAGCGTACTTAAAAACCTAGAGTACTTAAGTGCCCCAGTGACATTCATTTCAAGTGCTCAATGGCCATGTATGACCACTACATGCATGGTGGCCACAGAGCATTGTCATCATTGCAGAGTTCTGATGGACAGGACTGCTTTGGACTGACCTCTCCTCCAGTGCCATCACCCTTGTCCAAGTTGTATCGTTGTATGAACAGTTGCTTGTCTCCCTTTCGCCTGTTAACACAACAGAGCCTGAAACCCTCCAGTGTCTCCTCATTTCACTTGTTAAAAGAGCCAAATGCCCCACAATGACTTGAGATCCTACAACCTGCCTCTACCTCCCTGTGCTCTTCCTGTCTCACCTTTTTCTCTTATAAACACCATTGTAGCCACACTGGCACTTCTTCAGCATGCCAAGACACATGCCAGGCTGCCCTTCTGTCATCTCTGCCTAGTGGGCCACATTCACACATCTTTCAGGTTTTTACTCAAGTGGTGCAGCCTTCTGACCGCTTTATATAACAACGCAATCTGTACGTACGCAAATGTTACATCCCCCTTCCCTGCCTCATCCTCTTCGCCACAGCACTTTTGATTTTTGCATCCTACTCTTTGAGAAACTAGAGGACAAGTTTCGTGAGGGCAAAACTTGTTTGTTTTGTTTATTGCTATAATCTCCAGTGTCTATCACGTAACAGGTGCTCAGTGAATATTTGTTGATAAAAGTGAAAGACGTACAGAAGTTGTCACCCAGTAATATCCCACATTTTCTTTGTAGGTCATAAAACAGCTGATGAAAAAGGAATTTACTCTAGAGTTTTCACGTGATAGAAAATCAATGTCGGTTTACTGTACACCAAACAAACCAAGCAGGACATCCATGAGCAAGATGTTTGTGAAGGCAAGTACAGCAGATTGAGATGTTCTTGCCAAGGGTCCCTGTGAGCCAATGAGTAAAATTGATCTGAATTTGTACCATTCCAGGGCGCTCCTGAAGGTGTCATCGACAGGTGCACCCATGTTCGAGTTGGAAGTACCAAGGTCCCTCTGACCCCTGGAGTCAAACAGAAGATCATGTCTGTCATTCGGGAGTGGGGTAGCGGCAGCGACACCCTGCGATGCCTTGCCCTGGCCACTCATGACAACCCGCTGAGAAGAGAAGAAATGCACCTTGAGGACTCTGCCAACTTTATTAAATATGAGGTTAGCAAGTGAAAAGTTTCTTCATCCACACCCTGCATGTTTCATTGTGTTGAAACAGTACTTCTTCAATAGAAAGGTCAAATGTTCTTGCTTTTGCCAAGAAAGAGGTGTGGTTATTTGTTTTTCTGCAGGCCAAATGTGTCACTCTTAAAATTAGGTTGCTGGGCTTCAAACATATGTAGTGAACAATTTAATAGAAATTTCTTACTTTCAAAGTAAAATAGTCAAGATGAGCTTAAGTAAGCTTGTAAAACCCATTTTGCAACTCATATAAATTAAAATTTTGTAAAAACTGGGGATATTTTTAGACTGCTTATTCGTTACTGAAGGTTAAAGTTTCTAAGTTGGAGATTCCTTCCAGTTTGCTACCTAGAGTAGGAATTCTTTCATCCTAAAGCTTTGAACAGAAGGAACAAGCCTTGGTACTGTGAGCTACTGAAGTGGCCAGTGTCATAATGTGCTTACTCCTCAGTGTGTTTTTCCCTGTTTCAGAATATTATTGTTTTGAGAGTCAAAGAATGGTTTGGTAACAAAAAGGTGTAGTGACTTTTTTTCACTAGTAAGAAAATTGTAAGAAACCTTTCCTTATAATGTATGACTGGCCATTTTTCAAACTAGAGGGAAAAACAGAATTTTCTGCTTTAACATAAAGTGATCTCTTACTTTAGACCAATCTGACGTTTGTTGGCTGCGTGGGCATGCTGGACCCCCCAAGGATTGAGGTGGCCTCTTCCGTGAAGCTGTGCCGCCAGGCAGGCATCCGCGTCATCATGATCACGGGGGACAACAAGGGCACTGCCGTGGCCATCTGCCGCCGTATCGGCATCTTCGGGCAGGATGAGGACGTGACGTCAAAGGCTTTTACAGGTCGGGAATTTGATGAACTCAACCCCTCAGCCCAGAGAGATGCCTGCTTGAATGCCCGCTGTTTTGCTCGCGTTGAACCTTCCCACAAGTCTAAAATCGTAGAATTTCTTCAGTCTTTTGATGAGATTACAGCCATGGTGAGTATGTTTGGACATATCCAGGTGATTCAGACATACAAACACAACAGATTCTGATTTTGGCCATTGAATTTTTAGTAGCTGCTCCCCAATTTGGAACTTCTTTTGTCATGATCGGGCTGTTTCTCTAGAATTGTGTTGATCAGTAGTTGGCATGCTGTATACAACTTGTAGAGAAGATCCTAGAGTAGTTTCAGACCTAGAAGGGCCTTCTAAGTCAGTCACAGAGGAGATGTTTGGTGATATCTAGTCTTTGTCTTGGTTACAGTAGACATGTTTGTATGTTAAGTTTCCTAAAAGATGGTTCAGGATGTAATCTGTCAGTGGTCTGTCATCCAGTGTTTAGATAGTCCTTCTTTAAGTTACATGTTCTGGTGATGTGTTCTTTAAGAGCTAGATGTTTATGAAGCATTTTCAGTATTATACTCCCCTTGTCTGATTTTCTTCACCCAGATATGTTAACATTGTGTTTTACTTTCTGTCTGCAAAACTTTGTTTTAAAGATGTTATAGGTGTTCTCTCCTCCCTTTCTCCTCCTCCTCCCTCCTCTGTGTCTCCCAGAGGTAACCACCATCCTGAAGTTGGAATTTAGTCAAAGTGTCACAAATGTACTATTCCCATGTATGTTTTTATCTGTAGGCAATATTTACTATTTTTTCATGTTTTTGAACTTTATAGGTTATGTATTTTTGCAGTCTACCTTTTTTTCTACTTGAGATTTATCCATGTTGGATATAAGTACTTCATTCTAACTGCTATCTAGGTTATATTTTTGGTTTTGGTAAAATATAAACAAAATTGAGATAAATTTGAAGTTCCCTGTGTTCCACTGCCCTCTGAAGTCTCTTCCATAAGATCATTTGGCAGTTTTGCATTCTCCAGGTAAAATGTGTTTTATGACACCAAATTATAAAACAAATTCTATAACTCTTCATCACGAGTCCTGCAGTTCTATTTGTTTTCCTTCTGCTTCCCATTCAGTGAGCCTTTGCTCAGGGGTGTGAGTGTCACATGGCGTTGTCCAAACCACCCTTCGCTTTCCTTTTCAGACTGGCGACGGTGTGAATGATGCTCCTGCTCTGAAGAAAGCCGAGATTGGCATTGCTATGGGCTCTGGCACTGCGGTGGCTAAAACTGCCTCCGAGATGGTCCTGGCAGATGACAACTTCTCCACCATTGTGGCTGCTGTCGAGGAGGGGCGGGCAATATACAACAACATGAAGCAGTTCATCCGCTACCTCATCTCCTCTAACGTGGGGGAGGTTGTCTGGTGGGTCTCTGACAGTATTGCTTATATTCCTCTGTCTAAAACTGCGGGTGGTGATGGCCAGTTTTCCCAGTTTGCTGTCTCCGTATTGCAGCAGCTTGGGAGGGTGAGGTCGACAAGACACAGGAATCCCTTGTGAAGGTAGATGGTACTTGGGCCCCAAGGAGGGTTGTCTGCAGCAGCCCCAATGTGCAGAGAATCCTATTTCATGTAGAAATGAGTTTAAATTAACCAGATAAAATCACATAACATTCTTAGCATTCTGAAAGTTAACTTTAATTCAAAACTGGGTGCAAATGTTTTATGATCACCAGAAGTTATTTCAAGTCATTGATTTCATGGGGTGGGGGGAGGTGGTAATGCTATTTAAGTGGTGGCCAAAAATCATTTGGGGTCTTTGTCTTCTTTCCCTGGGTGGAAACAGTATTTTCCTGACAGCAGCCCTTGGATTTCCTGAGGCTTTAATTCCTGTCCAGCTGCTCTGGGTCAATCTGGTGACAGATGGCCTGCCTGCCACTGCACTGGGGTTCAACCCTCCTGATCTGGACATCATGAGTAAGCCACCTCGGAACCCAAAAGAACCGCTGATCAGTGGGTGGCTGTTTTTCCGTTACCTGGCTATTGGCTGTGAGTACAGTTTTTTATGTTACTGATTTTTAAACAAACTGTGGGCTGAAATATTACAAATTCATCCCTTAAAAGCTTATTTTTCTTTTATCCCCATATTAGGATAGCAAAAATAGAGGTTGCCTTCTTGCAGCTTAATGAACTGTACACCCAGTTGACTCAGATCTCTTCACGGTTGTGTCGCTGGTTTAGCATCTTGTCCTTCTTGGGCTGTTGTGAATGTGCCAGTAAATGTCAGGGTTTTCAGCTTTAGCCCTTTGTGCAAAGGGATACAAGGATGGCTCAGGCTGGGCCCTGCCTTCTGAAAGGTCACAGGTGGGACTGATAATTATCTCCAAGATAAAAAACTAGGTCCCCGTTGCCATAAGAGAAGGACACTGTGTCTGGTGCATGCACAGGGCCCCGCTGTCCCTAAATCGTGTCTGACCTCATCCTTCTGACCTGGGTGCCAGTTCTTTCCCATTTTGTACATTAGGAAAGTGAGGTCCAGAGAGGAAATCATTTCTCTAGGACCCCATGGGACAGTGTGTTTTAGTAATATGTTCACACAGTTTAATTAAAACACAAATGGTATGGAGTAGAAAGGCTCTCCCTAGTCACTTTGCTCTAGTGTTGACGGCTTCTTTTATACCCTATACCCTTCCAGAGGTGTTCTGGCGTGCCGCGCTTACCCGCTTGCTGACCCTTATCTAACCAACAGCAAGAAGTAAAGACAATTCTGTACCACTACCTATTTAGCTGCCTAATGCGCCATTGTAGTTCCTGCGTTAGCGGGTATATGCACTTGAAGACAAAGATAGAATATGCTTTGGGCCATGCTTTGTCGCTCAGTGTTGTACACTAACTGTTCTGATGGTGTTTCGTAGAAAGATTCTGCTGGGCCTTGCCTGGAACAAATACATTCATATACTACTAGGTAGCATCAGTTTGCCTAAAAGTCATGGTGTGGTCTGGTCCCAAACATTGTTTGCCCTATGTGGAGGACACACGTGCCTGCGTTCTTAAAGCATTCTCTCACTAATTAGAGACAGCACAGGTAGTCAGCAGTGCATGGGGTTCAGTAGGGTCTCGCTCATTCTGGAGGAAAGGTTGGCCAGTTCTATACCAGAAGTGTCCCTGCCCTAGCTGTTTGGGTTGCTGGGCATGAGCAGTTGGTAGGAGCGCCTCGGGCTCCAATTACCATTGACATCAGGTCTTTGTCCTCCTGAGGATTGGCCCACAGGCGTCACCAGCAGTGCATGTCATGGGGCACTGTCCCAAGTGCATCAGTGTCCTCATGTTTGTTCCCAGGTTACGTCGGCGCCGCTACTGTGGGTGCTGCTGCGTGGTGGTTCATTGCTGCTGATGGCGGTCCAAGAGTGTCCTTCTACCAGCTGGTATGTAGCCACCTTTCTTTCTGTACCTTAGATGTGAACTGTCTGTCAAATAATCTTAAGGTTCAGACAATAAACAGTTGCATCTAAGATGATTCTGAAGGACCAGGCTTCTCTGGGAAATGGGGTAAACACTCACCTGCTCTGCACTTGGGCTGGTCTGTGTTCTGGGCTTGGTGTGGAATTGGTGCCTGGATGGATACATTGGGCTGATCAGAATTTGATTGGATTTTTGTTGCAGAGTCATTTCCTACAGTGTAAAGAGGACAACCCAGACTTTGAAGGAGTAGATTGTGAAGTCTTTGAGTCTCCGTACCCAATGACCATGGCGCTCTCTGTTCTAGTAACCATAGAGATGTGTAATGCCCTCAACAGGTTAGTGAGTCTTCCTGGCAGGCTGAGGTGAGACTTCTGACCACCAGGGCCCTGGGGGATTGCGTGTATGTCATGGTTGATTGAGGATCACAGGAAAGCTCTTCTCTTTCAAAAAGAAAGGAGAACAAGCAACACCGGTTTTAGAAGCTTAAGATGTTGTCACCTTCAGGAAGTAGTGGGAGTGCTTAGCCACGTGTTTAAGAGCTCTTCCTTAAAAGAAACAGTGGAGGCCAAAAATAGGAACGCCAGTACCCTGTATGCTAGTACCCACAGGGAGGAGCCCTCACCTTTAAGACTGAGACAAATGGTATCATCCAATTAAGTGACAAAAATGGAAATTTTCTAAATAGCCTAAGTGTCCAGGGCAATTGGAAACAGCTTTGAACCTGCTGGGATGGGATCAGCTGTGCTGAGCCTAGGTGTAAAATTGGCAGTTTGTCCTACATCTGAACATTCTTTTCCTTAACTTTGCCACTGTAGAAACTTTCAGAATTAGGTCGGTGGAGGATGCCAGGTTAGCAGCTGCCTTACTGAAATGTAGTCCAGCATGGTCGCTAGCCTCTTGCCACACAGCCTTTGCCTTTTGGGTGAGTTCACGTACATTTCCTCATTCTGCAGCTTGTCTGAAAACCAGTCCTTGCTGAGGATGCCCCCGTGGGAGAACATCTGGCTCGTGGGCTCCATCTGCCTGTCCATGTCGCTCCACTTCCTGATCCTCTACGTGGAACCCTTGCCAGTAAGTGCTTGTGGGACCGGGCTGGGGACCAGCTGCCTCCTTTCTGGCCAGTCTCCAAAGAAGTGTGACGAGGCTTCTTTGTGTTTCAGCTCATCTTCCAGATCACACCGCTGAATGTGACCCAGTGGCTGATGGTGCTGAAAATCTCCTTGCCTGTGATTCTCATGGACGAGACGCTCAAGTTTGTGGCCCGCAACTACCTGGAACCCGGTAAAGAGTGTGTGCGTCCTGCCACCAAATCCTGCTCACTCTCGGCATGCACCGATGGGATTTCCTGGCCGTTTGTGCTGCTCATAATGCCCCTGGTGGTCTGGGTCTATAGCACAGACACTAACTTTAGTGATATGTTCTGGTCTTGACTGACAGTTTTTCCATAAAGAAGATGTTTAACTTAATCAATTAATTTTTTATTGTTTGAAGCAACTGTCTATTTCTGCTGAATTTTCACATGAACATATTGGCTGGTGACGGAGGTTTCATACTCTAGATTTTGTTTTGCTTTTTCTGACTCCAGTGGGGCAAGATTTTCCTTTTTTATACACATAATTAAAGTGTCCATTGACATGTACAGAGAACTAACACTATTTTATGCAAATATTTTTTTGTAGATGAAAAAGCATGTACAGTGTTCTGTTTAATACTCATCCTTGTATAAAAAAATAGTTGAGCCAGCAGACATTGTCAGCAAATTAATTGGCAGCAGATTTTAGGAAATGAATGTGTGTGGTTTTTTCTAAAACTAAATAGCATGTATTGTGTCTTTTGCATGATCTGGATTTAATTTGATATCACAGTCTAATTTTTATTCATTAAGCCAATTTTTCTGCACTGAGCAGAGTCCTGCTACCTCAGTCAGTATTTTTTGGTTTGCCACTTCCCTCACCCCCTCCCTCAGCCCCCCGTTCACCCCCCACCACACCCCCAGCCCCGCTCGGCTTCTTCTGTAGGATTTTGATGGTCCTGTTTACATCAGTCATTTTAACAAGAGGTATGCGTGTTCTCGCTTGTGCAGAAAACATTGTTCCAGAATCAATCGACTGGGTTTATGTCCCTTCACATAGTTTTTAAGGTTATTTATTTAAATGTCTAATGTATTTTATTGTAACAGACATTGTTTTGCGCCAACATTGCCTATTTCAGTGGCACTTCACAATCTAGTATAAAAAGAAAAATAAAACATTTTAAATGGACAGAAAAATAACGGTCTTGTTTTTAACTCTTAAGTGGCTTACCTTGATCTAATAGGTAGGTCCAACTTTCTCTTAGAACTTTAGTTTTACCGTGCTTGAGGGGAAGAAGGATCCTGTTCTGCTGCTTTAGGTAGTTGTAGGAATTATATTTTTTAATGTATAGGCACTGATTGTCATCTGTGGTATACATTTTATGCAAGTTTCTGCTGGCCTGTTCTAGCCTGGTGTAGAGAGCATAAGGGCAAGTGTGTGTGTGTACGTGCGTGTGTTTTGTAAAATCTGTAAATAGCACACGACCAAATGAACATACTGTATAGAACTATTTTTATTTGAACGTGGCACTAACCACCACCGTCTCTGCGCATGTTCGAGACAGTCTTACCAACAGTGTATAAGTCATTAACAGTCCTAACTGTGGTGTTTTCCTCCAATGCCTTCCAACATCCATCAACTAACGTGAGTATTTCTTCCCTGGGATTTGGATGCTTTAGCCTAAAGGTGACTGCCACCAAATGAGATAACTATGTCACTAACGAATAAGCCCCTTTGTGTCAGACACTGCTGTGTTCTGTGACTCCTATGAGCAGCGCGGGTGGCCGTGGTGGTGCCTGTGTTGGCTCCTGGAGACTCCGCATGACGTTAGCTAGCTGGAAGTGTGATTCCCATAGATTTCCACGCCCTACCTGACAGTGGCCCAGCAAGATGTCAGGGTGGGCTGAGCCAGAAAAAAGGCCTGAGGGTAAGAGCCTCATTCTGTTTTGGCCAGAGCTATGCTGCCTCTAGTGCTGAAATGAGGATTCCTAAAAACATGGGAGGGGGCTTTTGATCTTTATTAGCTGCAAGGGGTCATCCCGGAACTTTGCTTTGTTCGTGAAAAAGCAAACATCTAGGGAAAGCTAGTAACTGAACTAGTGGAGTTGGGCATCAGTAGGTTCATCTTAAATAGGCCACCTTCCCCCTCCCCACCTTTCTGGGTCATGTCCTCGATGGCTAAGACTTAGCTCTCCAGGGCATGTCACAGCAGTTACTAGGGCATGGCTCGGCTCAGCCCAAAACTGCCAGCCAGGTGAGGAGGCCTATGTAGCAGCCCCAGCCCCTCCCGTGAGGCCCTGACTGTGCTCGAGCAGCTGCTCAGGCTCTGGGTGCTGGGGCAGCCAGGAGGTGTGATGCAGATGCTTGGAGTTTGGGGAGAAGTTAAGGGTGTCAAACAGGACGAGGTGCTGTCAAGCTCAGAGGTCCAAGTTTAAGGGGATGGAGGAAGAGCAGAGAGACTGACTCTAAAAGCACAGTCCTGGTCAGGCTCACTATGCCGCCTCCAGCTGCTTTTGGCGAGTTGTAGCTCTCAGGAAGGGAGGCCGGCTTGCCCAGCAGAGAAAGTTGGGGCAGGATTGGGTTTTGCCAGTTGTGGTATCACAGAGTATGGAAAGAAATGGGCTGAGTGGATCAAATGCAAGGAGTGTGTCTGAGCTGCAGACTGAAGTAGGCTGTCTGAGCTTGTCGGGGCTACGCTATGCAGTGGAAACAAAACTAACCAGATAGCTTTTCCTGACTCAGCTCCTTGACTTAGCAGCCTTTATAAAGAAAGCTGAATGGTGTGGGCTGCAGGAGACACACCCGACCCCACATGGCCCTGGGCTGGCTGTTGTCTTGTGGTTTCTCAGCTTCAGCCCCCTCCAGCCCAGAGAGAGCATTTGGGCCCCGCTTCCTTTCGCCCAAACAGCTGAGAGCAGGTTAGGCCCACTTGGTCCATTCCACATGGGCTTTGCTGGTCAAAAACATCTCAGCATACCTACTCAGCTGAGTCAACCCACAAAGACCAAGTCTAGCACCGTGGTCTTGGGCACATGCCTGGCAGACACGCTGCAGTGAGGGCCAGGTGCTAAGCCCTGCCCTCGCCCAGCCCCCTCAGGAGGGGACATAGTAAATACAGAGGACGGGGTCGGCTTCAGCCCACCGTGTGCCTGCTTGTCAGGCAGCTCTTGCCTGAGACTCAGCTTCAAGTTCTTACCTCATGGGCAGGTGACTTAAAAGCTACCTATGTCACTTTTTGCTACCCTGTGCCTTCCCTGCCTCTTTGAGCTTTGTCCTTTTCCCAGAAGACCTGCAATTTTCACACATTCCCTAACAGGGACACCACTGCAGCGGCTCTGTAAAATGCAGGTGATGCAGGTGATCCATTCGGGAGGGAGCTGTCCTGAGAACTCGGTGAGTTCCCAGGCAAGCAGGGCAACTGGCCAGCCTCCCTCACAACAGCTGCCACGTCACCCTCTGGCTGGGGCTTCAGCCCAGCGCAGACCTCAGGATCACCAAAACCACAGCGTTAGCTCAGTGTCTGCCAACCACCCAGCCACAGCCTAGAGCCAGAGCCCACTGTCTGCAGTGCCTATGAGCTGAGTCAGTGGGTGCCCTTGACTGTAGCCACCGAGTTCTGTTCAAACCACCTCCCTACAGTTACCGAGAACGGTGGTCCTTGGCCTTCTTTACCAAGGGGAGTGGTGATGAGCCACCAGGACTGGGTGGAGCGTGCGGGCTGGGAGGGCTGCGCCACTGCCGTGCTGCTCACTCCTCCGTCAGCCTCACCCGCCGCACCGCTAACCAAGACCTTGTCCTTCTGCTTGTCTCACGGCTCTGGCACCTGCAACGATGTTAAGTGTCTGCCTCATGGGGTTTTTCTCCAGAGCCTTTGCTGTGGAGCCAGACGGCACGAGGGGTCTGTGTCACAGAGTCAGTGCTTCTAGATGCAGCCCTGTGTGGGTGGCACCTCAGGGACAGTTAATCAGAAATGCTGGTCTTGAAATCAAGCTGAATATTCTTTTTCAACTGTCACTGTTGATCTTCATCTTAAATAGTTAATCTAACATTTCCTCCTGTATTTCATGAAGCTGATTTCCTCTTTCTTTCCTTTTCAGCAATACTGGAGTAACCACTTCCTAAGCCATTTTGCAGAAATGTAAGGGTATTTGGTTGCGTGCATGTGCGTTTTTAGCAACACATCTACCAACCCTCTGCATGATTGATGTTGGGGGGAAAGAAAAGTAGAAAAAAGTTCCCAACTCATTGTGTGTTATGTGGAGGAAATGTGTATTTCCAATGGGGGTTTTAGCTTTTAAATCAAAATATTACAAATGTACAATTTAGGTTGAGGAATCAGAAAGCCTCTCCAGAGAAGTTTGGTTTCTTTGCTGCAAGAATAAGGTTCTAAAACCTTGTCCACGAACTTAGAAGCCATCAGCCAAGTCACCACATTTCTCTGTGCAAAACATCACAGCTTATATAAATGTACAGCTTATATAAATTCAATTGTAATGCATGCCTTCAGTTGTAAGTAGCCAATTTCTCTAGCGACATTGAAACATGCTACTTTTTAATTGGCCCTGTACAGTTTGCTTATTTATAAATTTATTAAAGACACTATAGGTGTTGAATGGTTAAATGTAGGCCTCCAGTTCATAACTTTGGTTATCTTTTTAGTGTGCAGACAGCTATTTCGCACTGTATCAAATGTAACTTATTTAATGAAAGCAGAAGCAGTAGACATGTTGGTGCAATACAGATATTGTGATGCATTTATCTGAATAAAATGCTAAGTGTCAATTTATCAACGCATGTTTGACTTTAGACTGTAAATAGAGATCAGTTTGTTTCTTTCTGTGCTGGTAACGATAAGTGTTGCACAGACATGGTTTCAGGTAAATAAAACTATTCTACGATAAATTCTCAGTGCGGTGGTGACTATTCTGTGGGAGGGTGGAGGGTGGGCATCGAGGGCCTCCAGCCTCGTGCCTGCACCTCTGCAGGGAGGCAGGGAAGGCTCAGTCTGAGCAGAGCTGCTTGCGTGGGTACAGGGGGTGGAAACTTTTTGGACGTGACTTTGTGCATAGGGGAACAGACTGGTAGAAGGGCCGCCTATGGGAAACAGGATCTGTCATAGCCCTGACGGGAAAGCTAAGTGTGCATCACCAGTGGGGCCTTCAGGGAAGCAAACACAAGGCCTCACTGGTCAGCACAATCAAGAAAGCTGAGGCTCCACCCACAGCTGTCAGCAGCCTGAAAAATTTTGAAGATTGTAGCAATGGAGAGATGCTTCTAATAGTGTCCAAATGCAAAATGTAAAATTCTGCAGACCCTGTTGCTGCCAGAGGTAGAAGAAAGGTGAATGTAACTGAAACATTCACCTTGATGGACATTCAATGCTTATTTTCCAGAGATGGGTTCACAGTTGGGCTTTTCTCAATTTTTTTTTTTAAAATAATAAAAGAACAACCTTATGGAATTCAAAAAATAATCAGGATGCAAGAATAATTGGATGATTCTGTAAGTCTGATAAAAACACTACGAGTCCTCCTATCAACTCTATTGATGTAGTAAAACCAGAAAAAATTTGACATCTGTTCTTAAAAAAAGTATACCTAAATTCCCATTTATTAGAACAAACTTAAAAGTAAACCAGAAGGGCCAGGTGAGGTGGCTCATGCCTGTAATCCTAGCACTCTGGGAGGCCAAGGCAGGAGGATCGCTCAAGGTCAGGAGTTCGAAACCAGCCTGAGCAAGAGTGAGACCCCGTCTCTACTAGAAATAGAAAGAAATTAGCTGGACAACTAAAAATATATACAAAAAATTAGCTGGGCATGGTGGCGCACGCCTGTAGTCCCAGCTACTTGGGAGGCTGAGGCAGAAGGATCGCTTGAGACCAGGAGTGTGAGGTTGCTGTGAGCTAGGCTGATGCCACGGCACTCTAGCCTGGGCAACAGAGTGAGACTCTGTCTCAAAAAAAAAAAAAAAAGTAAACCAGAAGCGTTGAGACACTTCAGAATTACACTCAAAGTCCACTATTGCCCACTACTTAACACTTCTGGAGATACAAGTCAATGTAATCAAAGGAAAAAATGCCTTGGAAAAAAAAAGCAACCAAAGGTCATATCGAATCAATGGAAACATCTTGTTCTTAGATAAGAAAGTTAATAATTCAGGGAGAAGTGCTGTCTTAATGTGGATGATCTATAATTCTTACTGATACATGGAAATGCCAATGGTGGTTTTAATCAGGCAGGTTGATTCCAATAACCTGAGGGGGACAAAGTGATGGGGTGCACCAAGCTCTTAATGACACACAAAACTGCAGTAATTGTGGGTACAGGCACACCGTTAGAAGAAATACGTTATATAGGCTTTGATAGTACAATAGGGAAATTACAGTTACTAATTTGTTTCCAAATAGCTAGAAGAATTATAATATTCCCAACACAAAAGGCCAATGTTTGAGATGATGGATATCCCAATTACCCTGATTTGATAATTAGACATTAAATACCAAAACCCCCATAAAGCTGTGGTAATTAAATGCATAATTTGAAGGGTGGTATTTCACCTTAGCAAGTGAAAGTTGGCTTCTTACATGGGTGGTCATCCTGAAAAAAATAGAGCTTGTATCCCTTACACCCAATTGCAAACGGTTTAAAAGATTTGAAAAATGAAATTACACTCCCAAAAGTAAAGCAGTTAAACAGGAGACAACTTGAATGGTTTATAGATGTGCAAAGATGCTCAACCCTTGCTGGCAAATTGAAATCACAAGATGTCATTTCACCTGTCAATTGACCAAAAAATGGGTCTTCTGATGGCAAGGATGTAGAGTGACACATCCTCCCTACATGGGAGGCAAGCGCTTGGAACAACGAGATGCTCACCACGCCCATCCTTCCATCCACTCCTAGATCACCCAGATACTCATGCGCCGGAGGAGCCACACCAGAGTGTTCATAGGAGAAAAGTGAAACAACTAATTTACCAGAAACAGCAGCAGGAAAATGGATAAGTACATTGAGGCATATTCAAATCACACTCAACAGCTATGAAAATAAACTACAACTACAGGCTTCGGCCTAGATAAATGTCCCTGAACAGTGAAGCCAAGCGCAGCAGCACAGAACACCTGCAGGTTCTGTTTTAAGTACGCACACCACCGCCACACAGCGGTCTCTGAATATGGCCCCGGCCAAGCCAGGCTGCTGAGAAGGTGCGTGCACCAGAACGGAAATGAACGTGGACTGGTACAGATCGGTAACAAGAATTTGCAAACGACAGGCGTGAGAAACCCCGAATCAGAAAGTGGTTAGTTCCTTGAGGGAGAGGGGGTGAGATGAGCAAGGCGGGCAGGGCTCTGCCCACCCAGGAAGCTTGGATGGTATGTATACAGGTGGTCATGCCTGTTTGCATGTCAGATTTTTTTTAAGTATACTACAGAAGTACTAGAAGAGAACACAGAAGATGAAAGGCCTTTCTAAGCATGACACAAAATCCTGGAAGAGGAGTGATAAACTGACTACAGAAAAATGTAAGATTTCTGCATAGAATACACCTCTCTAAAGTCAAAGTATGTATCTGTGTTGGATATAACAAAGCAAATTTCCTTCACATCCCATTTGCAGTGAGAAAGGTTGATCGTGATATCCCCCTTGCAGGCGGCATTGGAAAACAGGTACAGGCACACTGAGGGCGGGAGATGGGTGGCCCAGTCTCCAGGGGGCAATTTAACAGTATCCGATTGTGAATTGCCTGTACTCTCTGATCAAGCACTGCACTGTCAGGAAATCCTCCCATACGTTCCCAAAACAAGTGTAATCGCTGCAGCGCTGTTGTAGCAAAATATTGGAAATAACCTGGACACTCATCAATAAGATGTTGAATAAACTAAGGAACCATGGAATATTGTCCAGCCCTCAAAAAGGACAAGGTAGACGTGTACCAGCAAGAATGATGCCCAGTGTACGTGTCTGCCGGGAGAAACAGTCCCGTGCACGGCAGTCCGTGTGATGGTCTACCATTCAGGCTAACACAGGAGGAAGCTCATGGTGTCTATTACAGCAAAGACGGCTGCTAAGAACAACTGCTGGGAGACAGCCGGCAGGTGGTGGGAGCCAGGTTTGGGAGTGGGGGTTACAGAGGAAGCAAGGGGAGGAGTCGAGACCAATCCATGTGGTAATGAACTTGAGTTGGAGACACCAGGATGAACTCACGTTAGCTTCCTATTGATCCAGAGGGTTCCACACAGAAATACCGACAGTGACGGGCGCACATATTTCCTCGCGCTGCCAGCTGAGAGAGCAACGGGCACACTTGGCTCCTGCTTTTAGGTTTCTAACGCCATGTCCAAGAAAAGGAATCAGGGCTTCTTGGAGAAATGGCCGATTCCAGTGTTGGGGCAGAAAATACACAGCACATGCCTGGAGAATACCACCGCAGTGCCAGAAAGTGAGGAAGTGCTCAAAAACTGTCGACGCTGGGGTTGTTGTCAAAGGGACACAGGAACCAACTGAAAAAGCTCCAAATAGCCAAAGCCAGAACAATTTGAGCATCAAAATCCAAAGTATAAAAATAAATATCCATGAGTCCATATCGATTATAAATAGTTAAATAAATAAATAATTGGGAGTGACGAGAAATCTGTCCCAGAGAACCCCAGGTCATTTCTGCAGATGCCCTGCCCTCCTGGTGATGATGCTCCCCTCCTCGAGGCAGTGACTTCCTTCCCAAGAGCACACACAGCGGAAGGTGGAGAAACCCGATAGACACCACGTCACCAGGCGCCCCGAGGTTAACAAACACGACCTCAGCCGGGTGATGTCATCTGATCTGAAGTGTTGAAAACGGCATTTTACCTCTGTGGTCTTTCTCCCAGAGCACATCACCTTAGTCTAATCATCTGGAAAACACCTGACAAGTCCCAAAAGATAAAACCCCCAACCAGCACTCCTCAGAACTGTCAAGGTCATCAGAAAGAGGAAAGCGTGAGAAAAGTACAATCACTAAAATAAAAGCTGGATGTATGGATGTGGCCTCAGAGTTGACATAGGAAAATAATGAATGAAATCGTAGATGAGAAGAAATTAACTAAAATGGAACAGAAAGAAAAAAGCAGGGAAATACGGAAAAAGGGTTAAGACAGCTAGAAGACAGGCTGAGAAAGTGATAAATGTTAGTATGTTCCACTGTAGCTTCGGAAGACAGGAGAGTACGAGAGAGAGAGACTATTTGAAGAGATAGTGGCTAAGAATTTTCAGAACTGATAAGAGACAGCAATCCACAGATGCAAGGATCCTAACAAGTCCCAAACGGGATAAATAAAAAGAAATCCGGCCGGGCGTGGTGGCTCACGCCTGTAATCCTAGCACTCTGGGAGGCCAGGCGGGTGGATAGCTCAAGGTCAGGAGTTCAAGACCAGCCTGAGCAAGAGCGAGACCCTGTCTCTACTATAAATAGAAGGAAATTAATTGGACAACTAAAAATATATGTAAAAAAATTAGCCGGGCATGGTGCCACATGC